>CANYBF011296920.1:0-14179 GCA_948192965.1 Dalechampia spathulata | reverse complement strand
CCCAACCAAAAATAATTTAAAAGCATATAAAAACCCTAATGTTGGGCCCAAGGCCCAATTCCTTTTTCCATAGTCCAAATGAGTTTGCTTCGATTGGGCCTTAGGCCCGACCCGTCTACTTCCAAATTAACCTAATTACCTCTCGTAGATTCTCCTTAAATCCAAGTGTAAGGGAAGAAAGAATAGCCCGATTCCAAGTTTTAGGGAATAAAATCGCTTAAGTCTAAGTGATTTTGTGGATTTTTTTAACCGTAATTGCTTAGAATTATCAAAATTAGGTTAAGAAGAATTAATCCCCTTTTTAGTCTCTTGACGGCTAAGAAATCCCGTAGGTCAAAAGTTTGAAACCCTAAAAGTGCCAACCCCCGCGCAGAATGGAGTTCCAAAGCTTTTAAAAAATCTACCCTAGAGACATACGCGATCGCGTATCCTAACATATGCGGCGTGTCACAAACATACGCGATCGCGTATGTTTGTACATATGCAGCGGGTCCAGAAACATATGCGGTGTGTGACACCCCCAAAATGGGCCAGAATTGGCCCAGAACGGCCCGGAATGATCCGAATCAAACTGGAGTGGCCCAAGACCAACCCGAAATGGTCCTGAATCATCCCGGATTCGATCCGAGTCAAGACGGTCCAAAATTAGGGTGCGACACTCTACTGACGACCTCTATCTTTTCTTTGGCTGCTCTCTCGAGGGTTCATAACCTACGTTCATCAAATGATAAATGTTGAGTATAAAACTCAGTGGTGCTAGGAAACCATAAATAACATACACATACAAAGTAGCATATAAAAAAACCGTAATAGCATCATATAATATACCTCCGACAAATGCAATGTAAATGCAAACATGCCTTGCACTCTCCCTCATCATCATTCTTACAAACACTCTTATTTTCCTATCATTGTGCACATGCCTTTCGCACATATTGGGCCCCTATATGTACGGGTACTCATCTCCTGAAGGAGGGCATTTACTGTATAGTGCCATGCACCTTTTTCCTACTGTATGTCTCGAGACTTGTCTCCCATTGGGAGGGTATTGATCTATATGATCCCTTAATGGAATCCCATTAACATGATTGACCCAGCATGCCTAGAGCTTAGCTCTACTCTCATCACTCTATCTTTCCTTTCTTTCTTTCCTACTCTTTTCTTCCTCGATCACCATGCATGCCATGAACATTCCATACATCATGCTTCATGACAGAGTATCAATCCATTCCATCATAAAAATAATAGAAATAACATAGCAATCATTAAACCAATCTCAAACATCAATTACAGACCTTACTTAGGTCTTAAGATAAAGAGATAGCTAAACAACATAAACTAGCATGAACCCAATAAGCCAAACCTAACATGAACCCTGACTCCTAACATAAACAAGCACAAACCTGTAATAAGAAGCTTGCTAACGTAAGCCCGTAATCTTGGTATTATCGGCCTCTAGCGGTAACTTCTAGCTCTCATGCTCTCCTCATGCTTAAAGAGCTCTACTTAGTGTTTAGAAGGGTTTAAAGAAGAAGAAGGTAATGAAAAACTAAAGAAAACCTTAATACTTATCCTTTTAACTGGTCAACATAAGTCACGTATGGCCGTACAAATCTTGGTACACCCGTACCGAACTAAAACTTCTGATGCACATAACTTCTACGAGTAACAGTACGCTCGTACCCCATTTGGTACGCCCGTACGTACTCGATTTTCCTGATGCATCAAAATTTCTACGAGTTGACGTCTGGCTGTACCACCCTTTGATACGCCCGTACACCCTCCAGGACCCAAAATCCCTTCAATTGCCTTATTTGGTACGCCCATACGGGATTCCGTATGCCCGTACCCTTCATAAAACTCCCTTAATTCTCTCTTTCTCTCCCAAACCAATGCACCGACTCACCTATCAGACACAAACACTTCTAAAACTCACTCACAACTTAACTAACACGGTGGTTGCCCCTTACTCTACCGAGAAAGCTCTAGAAGATGGCAACACCCTTGCAACCCAACATCCAAATCCCAGAACACATGTATCAAACCTGTCACACCATATTCCCATAAACATGCATTCTTACATTAACAACATCACATCAAAGTCATCAAATACATACATATATATATATATACATACATGTATTCATACATACATGCACCCTAGCAATCATACACATACGCATAAACTACTAAGGTCATAAACGCGGGTGTAACAGTCTATACGAGACATCCTTTCCAGTGCCAGCAAGGGATTAGATAGAGTTTTATCCATTGAACACCACCCATGTGACTACATGTGTTTTATATCTGCTCCAACTTTAGTGGTCTTACATGTGTTTGACCTGTGTAGGTACCTAGGGATGCCATGGCTGATGCCTTGAGACTTTTGATAGGGTTGCGCTACTATCACACTATGTTCACGGACCGAGGACCGCACTTGGAGTGAAAGCACAGACTTCCTACGGGGCTACCTCTGGAATGATACAGACTCGAAAGAGTCACAAGGGAGTCACAACCAGATGGTTCCAGATTGGTCCAACCGACCTATAGCATGAGTGATAGTTAAACCCTTCAGAGATTAGGTTTGGGTGGTAGAGATCTATTTCTATGAGTTTCCAAATTTGATTTTACCATTATAGTTGGAATTAATTATCCTAAGTGGGCAAGCATATGAGTGTATATGTAAGCACATAGCGCAACATGCAATTTGGCATTGCAAGGTTGCACGTAGAATGGCATATAATGCTATATGACATTTGAATGGCATGGCATATACATAGCATGCAAAGTAACGATAAAATAACATGGCATATACATGACATGTGAATATGAATGACATATCATATGCATAATATTGCAACTTAGCATGATGTATAAGCATATAATCATGATAAATAGCATGTATAGTGTAATACGTTAGCATTTTTGGATCGTATTGGCATTATAGAATGTATGGTGTATGCGTGACATATGAAGTTAGTGGCATGGCATATGCATGACATGTGAGATAGATGATATGGCATATGCATGGCATATGAAATGAATGGCATATATGCATGATATGTGAGATGGCATATAACATGACATATGCATGGCATATGAAGCGAATGACATCATATGCATGACATGTGGGATGATTTATGACATATCATGTGCATGACATGAGAAATGGATGGCACATCATATGCATGATACGTGAGGGAAATAACATAACATATGCATGATATGTGAAGTGAATGACATGGCATATGCATGACATATTAAGTGGATAACATGGCATATGCATGACATGTGAAGTGGATGACATAGCATATGCATAATATGACATAGCAATATATATGTGTAATGGCATGGCATATGCATGACATGATATAGTGATGCGTATGTGAGTTGATATTCAACATGGTATATATCGTGGCATATGACATGGTATGTGATATGGCTTCGCATAATGGCATGACATGGCATATTGGCAAATAGCATGGCAAGTTGCGCATATTGCATTGCGTATTGGCATATTTGGATATTTATTGGCATATTTATATGTATAAGCATATGAAATACAGTATGTTATGGCATGGCATATACATGACATGGCATAGAAGTATGTGATATGGCATGTGACATGGCATGTGACGTGATATGGCATATATATTTGAGCAAATATAATGAACCATCCACTAGTAAAAAGAATAATGGTCAATGAAAGGGATCAAGGAAATAAGGGGTACACATATGATATTAGGGGGATTAAATTATTACAGACCAAATAATTCTACCCGATTACACAAATATCCTCGCGTATACATAATTTTGGGATGTTAAGTAACATCTCCTCCTCCTCGAGTACTATTCTACCTTGGGTTGCATGAACCAAAAAATGCACGATGTAAATATGCAAAATAAACAAATAAATTCATTAGTAGCAAATGAATTTAGGATTTATTTGACTAGTCTAATGCCATGTGAAAGCATGAACCAAGAGTCAAAATCCAATTAATTATTAGGCAATAATCACATGAATTTATATGAGTAGGATCATGAAAATTAATAAAAATAAAAATTATTTTAAGTAAAATTATTTTTGTTTGATCATGGAAAATCAAATGGAGTGCTAACATCACTTGGAATAATGTGGAGATAGCCCCTCAACCAATTTGAATCCAATCCTTTCAAAAATCAAATTTTATACGAACCAAATAGGTATTTGATCGTTAAAAATTAATTTTGATGCCAAAATTAATTAAATGTAGTTATTTTATGATAGATCTAGTATACTTGAGCCACTATAAAGCATCAAATATCACTGGAAAAATCAAATCGGGTTGAAAAATGATTGAAAAATCCAATTTTTCTAGAAAAATGTGAGGAATGTGCACAGCATGTAAGGAATGTGTTGCACACATTACACAATGTGTGGTGCACGTTAAGTACCAATCTACAAGAAAATCAAATTTATCAATATAAAATCGATCTACGAATTAAATATAGCAACTTTAATGAAGGACAGTACCTCATTTGAGCACGGATCAGCCTCCAAATTGCAAATCAAACAAGTAAATTGGCATTTAACTTGAATAATTAATTTTAAGGCTAAAATTAATTAGATTTGGATAATATTTTATAGATCCAGAACACTTGAGACATGAACAAGCCTCAAATGTCACTGGAAAAATCAGATCAAATGAGAAAAGGGGAGAAAAGCTCAGTTTTCTGGAAAATCTAGAGACAATGTGTGCAACATATTGATCAATGTGTGCCACATTTAAGGTAATGTGTGCAGCATATTCATGAATATGTGGCACATATTCCAAGAAAATTTAAAGAAAAGTGAAGTTTTTTAGTAAAAACTCTGGAACCGGCTTAGATCTAGGCAAATCAAAGCCAGAAAATGCATTTTTGAAAAGCATATGAGCATTTAATTTGGAAAATTAATTTCAAGGTTGAAATCAATTAGATCTGGAAGATTTTTGAAATATCCAGTACACTAAAGGCATGGAAAAGCCCCTAATATAGCTAGATTTATCAGATCAGAAGTAAAAATTGAGAAAAATTACATTTTCTGGAAAATTTTTGAACTATGTGCATAGCACATAGGACAATGTGCACCATACATAAGCAATATGTGGCACACATTGTAGTATGTGTGGCATACATTATTTGGAAAACAAAGTGAAAATGAAGGATTTTTGTAAAATCATGAAATCAAGCACGAATCTAGGCCGATCAAAGCCAGAAATCAGTATTTTTAGGTACCTAAAAACATGGGTAAACCATAAAAACAAAAGATTGAAGCCAATCACAAGAGAATCAAGCCAAAAATAAGGGATTTATGCAGAAACCCATAAGAAAAATGAGATTTTACCTTTGGACAGTAGGTTTTTCTTCAATTTCTTGCTTCCAAACGTGCTTAGGGAGTCTAACTAGAGCCAATTATTCTCTAAATCCTAAGGATTTAATTAATTAAGTCTTTAACTAATTTTGGAAAAATTTTGGCATAGTTTTGGCTTGCTCAAGAGTAATATTTCAGACCCCTTTCAGATGATCCTAAGCTCTATATTTATACAGCCAAATTAGGGTTTAGCAAAATTGTAATTTTTAGTCCAGATTTGAAAATTTTTAATGAATGTGTGCCACATATAAGGCAATGTGCACCACACATTGCTAATGTGCGCAGCATGTTACGCAACATGCTACGCAGATTGCATTTTGACCCGTCATATGGGGCCCATTAGGGTTGCATCAGGATGTTCTCTCCATGCCCTAGAAGCATCATTTTATATTCTAAGACATTGTGCAATGTGGCACACATCCGGTTTGGTCCTGAGAAGGCTCCTGTCCAAACATCATTTTTATGCTATATGCGTAGCATATAGTGCTATATGTTACGTATATAGCATTTTTCCCCTATGCGTGTTGCCTTGTACGAGCAAAATGGAATGTGTTTTGTATGTCAAATAAGCATCATTTGACATATTAAGATGTTTTACAATGAAAAGTATTTTGGATTTGGTCCAAAAGGTGGGCTCCACCAAATGTAATGTGTTCCATTTGCATTTTCTACCTCATATGGGTGAAATACAACACGTTTCTCATGTCAAATAAGCATCATTTGACATAATAAGACATCATGTTATGCGGAGTATGTTAAGTTTGGTCCAAAAAGTGGGCCCCACTAAATGTCTTATTTTGTAACATGTGTAGCACATTGTGTAAAGTGCTACACATGTTGCATTTTCAAGCAATGCGCACAGGCTCGTACGATCAAAATGTAATGCGTGCCTTATGTCACCAGAGATGCACTCAACATTCTAAGGCATTGCATAGCTTTGGCTTTTTCTAGGTGGGCCTCAAGTGGTGGGCCCTACTAATATCCCTTCTCGGGCATATAATGCTACATGCCCAAAGCATAGCATTTTGCATGCTATGTGCTTTGTCTCTGATGGGCATAGTGTAATGTGTTCTATAGGCACAGAATACATAGAAAATGCTAAAAAGGATAGTGGGTCCCATCAAATATCGTGGTGGGCCTTACCAAATGTAATGTGCTCTGTAGACCCAAAACTCTTGGAGAAAGCCAAAGAGGCATATATGCACTATCGAGGTCAATATCAAAGACCTGTACCAAGCCAAATTGACTAAAACTTGAGATTGCAGGTGGGTTAAATGTCAGGGTCAATAGTTTGCCCCCTGATCAGGATCATTTTGAGGCGACACCAGCTTAAGTCATCAAAATGAACCCTGATCATAACATGACTTTTCACTTAAAGTGAAGGAAGTACATGATCGATGTGCGTGTCAAAGTTTGATGCTCATGTTGAGGTTTACAAAGTGCTAATGTTGAGGCTTGCAACCTAATTCTACCACTGGGAGCCTGATGCTCAGGCTAGAAGATCAATGTTGATTTTTTGCTCATGTTGAGACTTACGCCCCAATTCTGCCATTAGGAGCCCGATGCTCGGGCTGAAATGACCAAGGCTGATCCATGGTCCTCGACAGGATTGATGGCTATGCTGCGAGGTTTGAAATCATCAGAAGTTAACATTCAGATTCCTACTGCTAGGCTGAGAGAATCAAAGGCTTGATTCTGTGATCTCTGCTGGATCAAGCGATCAACTATAAAACCTGGGTGACCATCTGCTGGGTCGATGCTTGCGCCATCTAAAAATGTTAAATATCTCTAAATTCTGCATTTGGGATCCTCTGTTGGGGCTTTACATTTTCTGGTTAACAGTTTTGACCAGTAAAATCCTAATTCTATCATTGGGGCCCGATGTTTAGGCTATTCAATCAAAGATGACCGATGGTCACTGCAAGACCGATGGCTTCTATGCAAGTCTTAATCATTTGAAGTTGGCATTCAAATGCCTATGGTTAGGGTTTAGGAACCAAATGCTTCATTCTACGATCTCTACTAGATCAGATGGTACAGCTACGGAACCAAAGGTGACCATCTGTTGGGTCGGGGTGATCAACCATCAGATCTATTCTCGCACCATTAAATAAGTGTTGTCTATCTCTAAAGTCTACATTTGGGATCCTCTGTTGGAATGCAACCCTATCTGGTCAACGACTTGACTAATTCTGATCATCTGTTGGATCAATTCCTAATCTGTGCTAGACATGGAATAATAATTTGTCAGTGAAATTGGTATTGAAATAGTCTAGGAAAAATACCTAAAATTTTTAGGTATCAATCTACTGCATTCTGATTGACTTTTTGAATTTTTCAGATGTTGTGGGTCATGAAAATTAGACTTGATAAAGCAAATGACATCTAAAAATTTTGAAATTTTTACCAAAGGCCTAACTCATCAAATGCATTTTCATAAGGGGGTGTCGCATATTAGCAGAATGCTCCAGTGGAAGGCGCGCATTAGCATTTTCTGTTATGTGTTATGCACATTCTATAGAGATCACTTCATTAGCTGCTGGCAAGTCATAAAGGTAAGTGAAATTCTATTGATTTTGATACTGTATTTGATTAAGTCCTGCTAATTGTATATGTTGATGTTGTAGATCATGGCATACGAATTTGGGTTGCTGCTAGAACCCGATATCCCACATGGAATACCTCTTGGCTTTCCACGTATGTAGGCATAGAGTGTACCAAGGCGAAGGCTTGACTATACGATGGATGAGTTGAGAGAACATCTGAACTATTTGACCTAGGATCAGGTAAGTAGAAACAATTTAATTAGTGTTGAACTGTATTGAAGTGGTTTGAGAAATACCTAAGCAGGTTTTTATTTTTTCATCATTTTTAGAATAGGTGCGCCCCTATCCTTGGAGTAACATGTTTCCCCGACCAAAATATTATACTAACTTAGCGTGCAAGGATGAATGGCATATGTTGTTGGAAATTCTTGAGGGTGGACTCTTCTATTTAGGGGAGCACGTGATTGACTGTTATCTAGGGCCAGAGAGCCGTGTGGAGCCTACTGCACCACCATATGTAATGTTCTGGGCATCTTGTACTGACACCAACCCAGAAGTGATTACGAGGTTGACTGGAATCCCTGGGCGAGAGTGTTTATTGGACTCACCAATGAACTATCCCACTTTCATTCAATTGAGATTATAGGGGCCTGTAGAGCTTTCCACATGCAGAGGTCAGCGTGACAGAGCCAGTGAGACCATAATCAAACTCGATTTCAATAGTAGTCAAGGTGGGCATCACGGTTCATCCATAGTCGGTAGTTCTCGGGGTGGTAGTACCTCAAAGAGATCTTGCAATTCCAGACCTAATATGGTCCCATCGAGGTCAATGTCTGGCACTCCGGAGGTGCTACTAGGATATGAGCGTCTAGTACACTTTATGGAAGGCCATCTGATATGGCCGCAAAACCCACTGATCTATACTTATGACAAGACCGGTCATCCCTATGAGACCTCCTTTCTGTTTCCTGCAAGGAGTGAGATAGAATTTAATCCACTAAACAGCACCCATATGAGTACATGTGTTTTGTATTTGCCCTTACTTTAGTAGTCTTACGTGCGTTTGACCTGTACAGGTATCTAGGGATGCCATGGCTGATGCCTCACGGCTTCTGACAGGGTTGCGCTGCTATCACACCTCTGAGATGCTGACTATTCAGGTAAGTACCTGTTATAAATGTGAGTGCATGGAAATGCATGGATGCATGGCTTATATGTCTATATGCTCATGTTTGCAGACGATTAGGAAGTTGGAGCAAGAGGAGCGGGATCGCTATGCTAAGATGATAGAGAAAATGGGATGAGAGATCGCTCAGCTAATGGTGCATCTGGAGCGCTATAACATTAAAGTCTCGGATAGCCCTAGTCCAGATGAGGGCAACTTTGGTAAAGATGATGCTTAGAGAAGACATGATGTCAAATTCCCATATGCATGATGTTAAAACTTTGTAGTTTTTGTATTAGAATAAAATGGTGTGTTACAGTCTGGCATTGCATGCCTAGTACGCTAGGGTTGTTACGTACCAACTATGAAATCCGACAAAAGCTTGAACTGTGTATCTTTTGGATTTTTTAATGGAATCCAAAGTTGCTTGCTTCTATAAATATCCTATGTTTTATGTTTATTGCTAAAACATAACCTGTTCATTTTTCTTTGCAGAAGCTACAATGACTCAGCAATCACTATATACTTTTCACGCTCTTTCTTGTCGTTGGAGTAACAATAAGTGGAGTCAATTAAGTGATATTGGACTCCAGTACTTAAGGATACTTCAGCAAGTTTTGATCAACAACACTTTTTTGCACACTGCCATGCAATTCTAGGATCTAGTGGTTCATGTGTTTCAGTTCGGACATGTGGAGCTGTGTCTGATGTACGAGAAGTTTACTGCTATCCTTGGAGTCACTTGCGAGATGTCAACAATGTTAATAATGCATGCATCAATAGGAGAAGCGGAATTGTACATGATGAGGTCCCTTTTAGCTATAGAGGATTCTATGGATATTGTTGCTCTTTTCCGGCTGTGTAGCCAAAAGTCAGTAGATACTCCTTCATGGCTGAGGGTAGCGCGGTTCAAATTGCTGGTATAATTTTTGTTCGTTGATCAGTCTGGTCATGAACATTTATTGATTGGACATGTGTTAGACCAGATGGTACAAGGTCAGACCCTTTTTCCTATGACCATAGCAGAAATGATCATTAGATTGGATAGAGTTAAGGGAGGACTATCTGAGCATTTTAGTGGTATTCTGCTTCTTCTGCAGGTAATGATCCTAAGCTGCCCTTGCAAGTTTTCAACTTAGGAAAGCTAGGTTTTTGCCCTAATTTTTACATGAGTCACCTTTTGTAAGGTTTTCGGCTCATCGAGCTACTGATTTTATTTCAAACCCTAACTTTTGCATGAACTGCCCCCTTGGGTTTTTAGCTCAGCGGGTTGCTTTAATTTTTACCTGAGCAACCTTCTGCAAGGTTTTCAACTTAGCGAGCTTTCATTTCTTTTATTTTGTTTTGTTATAGATCTGGCTTCAAGAGAAGCTTGGGATCTTGGCGTCACCAGCAGGGGATCCATAAAGATACCTCCTTCATAGCCACATGCGGAAGGGTTATACCTTCAACGAGGCAAAGACAATGACATTCCAGGGCTGGATTGATTGGATGGGAACCCGACTTGAGAGCAAGATCAGGTGGAGCTGTCCTTGATGGAACATACAGCATGTGACTGTAATGACTTATATAGATTATATCCCACTGCCAGGATTCAGACATTGCATGCACTATAGTCCTGCTAGGATCTATCGTTAGTATGGCCAGCGGCAGACTATACCTCAGGTGACAGAGTTTGAGGGAGGAAGGCTCGTGCCTTATTTCTTGGAGCATGTAAAGAGCACCTAGCTCTGTTGTAGGATTGTGCTAGCGAAAATCCCTAGAGTTAGACCTGCCACAGATGATGAGTACAAGCTATGGGTGCTGCGCCACGTCTGAGTCCTGTACTATGAGACATTATTAAGCAATAATATGTAATAAAGGATGATAATGCTTTATGTTTAAGATTTGTATTACTTATGGTTAAGTTTATGAACATGTGTTCCATTTGCATTAATGAGATTAAAATATTTACATGAAAAATGTTAAAATCGACATAAAAGTTCTTGATGTACATCAGACTTAACCTATATTATTGGCCAGCCTCGTGTGAGATTTTTTTGATTAACTATTTTAACGCTCTCCTTTTGCTTTCAAGAGCTTTAAGTTTTGCATGAGTCGTCCGAGTGGATTTTCAACTCATCGAGCAAGTATTTTTCATTCTACCTTAACTTTTGCATGAACTGCTTATGTAGGTTGTCAGCCCACCAGGCTTTTCATTTTTATTTTGCTTTTTCCTTTTGCCCTTTGCTCTAGACAAAATACTTCTTCAGCTGGTCAAGGTTGACGGGTTCTGAGAATTCATTGCCTTCCAAATCTGAGATGTGAACAGTGCCTTTGGAGAGGATCTTTTTAACTAGGAATGGGCCTTCCCAGTTAGGCCTAAACTTTCCACAAGAGTTACGGATAGCTAGTCTGACTTGCTTCAGAACTATATCACTTTCCCATATGGCTATAGGTTTAACCTTCCCATTCAATGCATTTTCCATGCGCTTCTTATAAAGTTGTAAATGATAGAGAGCCTTCAATTGCTTCTCATCAATAGTAACCAGTTGTTCATATCTGGCCCTTTTCCATTCAGCTTCTGGTAACTGAGATTCTAGAATGGTACAAAGTGATTTCAGCTCCACTTTGATTGGCAATATGGCTTCTATCCTGTAAACCAAAGAATAGGGGGTAGCACCCGTAAGACTCCTTACAGTGGTTCTATAACCCCATAAAGCAAACGACAATTGCTCATGCCAATCTTTGTAAGTTCTCACTATCTTGGCTAAGATGCGCTTGAGGGTGGTAAGGGGAAGATCGATGGTGCTCAATCCCATACTTTTCCAGCAAGTCAGCAACTTGGCCCTGGAACTGCACTCCATTATTTGACACCAAGTAATGCGGTACCCCATATCGTCATATGAGATTTTTCTCTATAAACTTGGCAACCTACTTTGCCCCCAGTTTATTGTAAGATTTAGCTTCTACCTACTTAGAAAAATAGTCAACAGCCATTAGTATATACCAATGTCCTTTGGATGCGTTAGGATGAATCTCACCCATGATCTCAATTCCTCAAGCTGGGAATGGCCAAGGTGTTATTAAATTTTGTAGTTCAACTGGTGGTAGGTGACTCAGATCTCCATGAATATGGCATTCATGGCATCTCTACACAAACTATATGTAGTCTGTTTCCATGGTAAGCCAAAAATATCCTTGGCATAGGATTTTCCTGTAAAGTGCAAATCCATTCATGTGGGACCCATATACACCAGCATGTACCATTTCCATGACTGATTCAAGCTCCTTCCCCGATATGCATCAAAGTTGTAGACCATCCACTGTTCTTCTGTAGAGAACACCCTGATGCTAGGTAAAGTTGGCTACTAGTCTACATAGGGATAGCTTATCAATCTTATTAGCTTCTTCTAGATAAGCACCAGTTTTCAGAAAGTTCATGATACCTACTGTCGCACCCTAATTTTGGACCGTCTTGACTCGGATCGAATCCGGGATGATTCAGGACCATTTCGGGTTGGTCTTGGGCCACTCCGGGTTGATTCGGGTCATTCCAGGCCATTCTGGGCCACATCTGGCCCATTTTGGGGGTGGTACGCGATCGCATATGTTTGTGACATGCCACATATGTACAAACATATGCGATCCCGTATGTTTGTGACACGCCGCATATGTTAGGATACGCGATCACGTATGTCCTTAGGGCAGATTTTTTAAAAGCTTTGGAACTCCATTCTACGCGGGGTTGGCAATTTTAGGGTTTTGGACTTTGGACCTACGAGTTTTTGGCAGCCAAAAATGTGATTAATTCTTTTAATTAGGCTTTTGGATTATTCTAAGCAATTAGGGTTAAAATAAACTCACAAAATCACTTTGACTTAGGTGATTTCATCCCTTACGCTTGGATTCAGACTAATTTCTTCCTCCCCTACACTCGGATCTAAGGAGAATCTATGAGAGGTTAGTAAATCCATTGCTTTTTATTGTTATTATGTGATTTTCATGATATCCATGCATAATTCTATCGAAAATTGATCTTATTTATTGTTTTGCTTATAGTTTTCTCGTATTTTAATATTTTGTGCATGTTTTCATTTTTCGTGAACATGTACGATCTCGTATGATCATCCCCATATCATATGCGATCGCATATAATCTTGCACGATTGCATATGTTAATTTCAATAACATGTGCGATCGCGTATGTTTTAAATGTTATTTTGATTTCTTTTGATTGCCGAGTGATCTATGTTATGTTTTAAGCCCGCGCATGTGATTTTCTCATTGTTTGCTTCAACCGCATATGATCATGTGCGATCGCGTATGTTAATTCCAATAACATACGCGATCGTGTATGTGTCAAATATTTTTTTTGATTTCCACATTTTCCTTGTATAATTTTAAGCCTATCCGCGTGATTTACGTATCAAAACCTTGAGTTTTGTAGCTTGAATGATGGATCTAAATGTCTAATGATGTATTCATGTGATTTAGATGTTTAATGGCGTATTGTGTGATTTTGTTTGAGTTTTATGATCTGAGCGTATGTTTTATATCCCGTGCATATGTTTTTACGTCCTGCGCATATGATCATCACAATATCATATACGATCGCGTATGATTCGAAAATACAATTTTGTTTCATTAATTCCGCGTTTTCTTTGTGTTAATTTAGGCCTATTTGTGCAATTTGCATGTTAATTTCATAATCAATGTCATTATTACTTGTATTTGTTCCTTTTTATGCATTTTGGTGTGATTTTACAGGTAATTAGGTAAATTTGGAAGTAGACGGGTCGGGCCTAAGGCCCAATCGAAGCAAACCCATTGGATTCGGAAGAAAGGAATTGGGCCTTGGGCCCAACATTAGGATTTTATATGCTTTTTGATTATTTTTGGGTGGGTTGTATTTAAATACCCACATTTTATTCTGCATTTACTTTCCTGCATTTACCGCTTTCTTTATGCTTTATAACTTATGATATGCCTCCTCGAATGCCTTATGCCATGTAAGAGTATGCTAATCAAACTTGAACCTAATTGTGTGCTTAGGAGCTTTCGTTAAAATTAAATAAGTGAACATAATAAAATGGAA
>CANYBF011296795.1:0-10769 GCA_948192965.1 Dalechampia spathulata | reverse complement strand
TTCTCTATTTAATAGCTTTATTTTTGGTTATATTTAGTTAATTATTTAGCTTTAAATATTCAAGGTTATTCTGTCTAGACTCTTGGGTTTTAAGTGGGACCGCTTGTGACCCCTCCATTAGAATCTGGGAATATTCTTGGTATATTTTTGGTATTATAATTTTCTAAATATTTCTTGAGAATATTGTTATTAATATTTTGGCGCTTCCCCAACAGATGGTTCATTAATGCGGATAATTCATGTTGTCCAGCCACCACAATTAACTTCTGGGTTTTGCCTTATTAAGCTAACTAAATTAATTATAAGCTAAAATTTAAAATTGGATCTAGTATTAAATATCTCATTTTTTTATACTTTCTTTAAAATAATATTTGTTTGAATTTGAATTTGAATTATTGTTATTTTTTATATAATTACAATATCATCTCTTCTAATTTATTTTTTTCTTTTATTATTTTTTCTTTTATTTCAAATTATTTTTCCTTTTTCTTTTTTTATGAGAATTTTTCCCTTCTACATCTCTTCTTCTTCTTCTTATTTCTGATTTTTTCCTTCTTCTTATTTTATTTTTTCATTCTTATCCTCTTTAAATGAATTTATTTCTTTAATGATTTTTTTATTTTCCTCCTATTTTTTATTTTTATTATATGTATTTTTATATTTTTATAATTTTAATTGATTATTTTTTTATTTACTAATTGATTTTATTTTTTATAATAAATATATATAAATAAATATATATGAAAATATTTATTTGCTAGTATATACTCGTAAATAAATATATACCATATAATATATTATACAATACAAATATATTTATATATAGTCTAAACATATTTACTAACACATATTATGATATATATTAGTAAATAATAAATTTATACGCATATATTTATTAATATGTATAATATATATTTATTTATCAATATATATAATACATATTATATATGCCAGTGTGATATGATATGTACTTATTTACCAATATTTATCATGACATAAAATCAATAAAAATATCATAAAAAATGAAAATATATAATTAAATTCTGCAATAAATTATCAAAAATAATATTAATTAATTAATTAAAAAAAAGGACAATAAAAAATAATCATAAAGATGGAAAAAGGTGATGACGACAACGATGATGATGAAAATAAAAGAGAAAGACTAGAAAAATAAAAAAATTATTAAAAAATTATTTTTATTTTTAATTTAAAATTTTTTTCAAATTTTTTATTAAAAATGTTGAAGAATGTTTGCAATTACTTAAATTCTAAGAATAATAATAACATTTTTAGAAAATAAATCATAGTATAATAAAAATTAAAAACAAGATATGTGGTTAATTACCTTTTTCTTAATTAGAGGTGGTTAAGTATACGCTATTAGAAAAATAGTCAACTTATCTTAAGTAGAGGTGGCCAAGTACATGTCATTAGAAAAAAAAAGTCAACGTATTAAGATATTGTTGGAAGAAGTTTCTATAAACCTTGCGTGAATTTGTTTGGGCATTTCTAATGTTTTTTTTAATGAAGTAAACAAACCGTCCGTACATTTGTTATACTGCAGTTTTTTAATGATAAATTACTAATATTTTGTTCACCTTCAATATAATTGATAAGCAAAGTCAAATTTATTGTTTACTTATTAGCAGACAAATAAAGATTCGGCCAACTAACGAGGATAACAGGGCAAAAGTCATACACACTTTTCTCTCCTTGATAAGTTTTTTTTTTATTACTTAATTTTAATTTTTCTAATTAACATGATTTTTTTTAATAAGAAAGCAACAACTTACTTAAATAAATTAAACATCCTTTTAAATACATTAATAATGAATTTAAAATTTAACTATTAACCGTTAGAGTTATCCTCAGGCTAAATGTCAAATTCTTGTTATTCATATTAAAGTTATGGAACTATTATTGACTTTTATATTATAATTTAATTTTTTTAATTAAATAATTCATTAATATAATATCAAAATTTTTATAATCAAAATATAAAGAATTAGTTCATATAAATTATATTTATTAAATAAAAATATCTTAACATAAAATAGACATATTTTAAATCTAATGAATATTACATATAAAAATATATTAAAAATATAAAATCATCACTAACTCTACTTTAATAATTTAAATTTTAATAGTGTTTTAGTGACAGGTTGTCCGATTTTTAAAAATCAATTTTCAATCATTTGATAAATTTAGAATATCACAATTACTATTTTTAATTCTAAACGCTTCAATTAACAAAATTCATTAAAAAAATGCAAGTTAAATGCTTATTTAATGTCTAATTACAAATTTATGCTCTAATTATTTGTTTTAAATATAATTTATGGACCACTAAATTAATGATGGAATGGACTCGTTTCTCAAAATTTACTTTATTAATAGAAACCCCGAATTTATTAAATGCTAATCATAACAGAGTTACAACCAAAGAAAGTGAGGTAATTAATGATGGAATATATGCAATTTAATTTTACTACACATATTTTTCAATATTCATGAATTTTCATTTTCTTAAAAAGGATTTAAAAACTATAAAATTCAATTTTTCATAAACTTTGTAAAAACTGCATTCTTCTTATTCCATGTAAATTACTAATAACTTGATTTGATGATTCATTTATTTTCTTTTAGTTTTTATTATATTTGAATGAAAAAATGTTTAAAATGAAAAGCTAATATTTTTAACTTAATATATTAAGTTATTTATATTTTAAAATTCTTTAAAAATTAAATATACGAAATCCTCACTAAATACACAATTTAATTCAGAGATCTTTCGAGAAAAAAATGCCAAAGCAAAGAAGATTTTCTGTGTCCTTAATTATATTCTCATATAAATTAGAAAATCAGGAAATTGAACATTAAACTTACAAGCATTAAGTTACTATAATTTCATGATTTTTTAAGATATAATATGGACTATACAACATTATTGATTGGTGTAGCATTTGGAGGGGTCGCTGAACTACCAAGCTGATTCCTTTTGCCTCTCTCCGACCGGCTATTCTCAGCAAATTTCACGCTTCCTTCATGCATTCCCTTCTGCATCTCCTCCTCCGTCCACTCCACCATGTAATAGTACTCTTCAGTGCATTTCTTGGCGTTTTTCGAAGGTGGTAAGAACATACTTCCCCACTGGGGAAAATGGATTAACGATACTGAAAGACTGCATACAACTGCTAAGATACCCATCAGAGATAAACCTGTCGCCGTAGAGAATTTTGAACTTGAAAAAAACACTAATTGATTTAACCCAGAACCGAAATTTCCTCCTGCACCTGTGAGGCCAGATAATATGCCTAAAGATCGACGAGAAACGAAAGGAACAATTCCGTAAGTAGCCCCACAAGCGGCTTGAATTCCAATGGAAGATAAAATCATTGCGAGAATTGCTATGGGAAGGGAATTTGCACGGCCTAGCCATATACAAAAAACGGCACCTAATGTTTGTAGGATCCAAAGGGTCCATAATCTGCCTCTCATGCCAAAATATTTGGCTGTTAAATCAGATACGTAGCCACCAAATGGCCTAGCGAAGATGTTGGTCATGCCAAAGCTTGCCGCTATAATTCCTGCTGTATGGAGTTTCAGGTCAAACCTGGAATGTTTAATTGCATGATACAGTTGTATTATGTTTTTGGAAGTCAAAAGGGATTTCCTGAAGCTAGTTTCTTAGGAAATTAAAGAAGAAAATTAATGCATGAACATGTTTAATTAAACCAACCTGTCATAAAAATATTCAGTGATGATGTTGTTGGTGGTCAATTGGATTCCCATCGAAAATCCATAAAGCAGGAAAAATACCCAGGTCCTGTAGTTCGTGATTGCACACTTCAAGACCTGAAACAAGAAGAATTCATTAGGTTGGAGAGGCTAATACATACATATATATATCTTATGTATATATATATATATATATGTGTGTGTGTATGTATATAGTCATGAAATCAACATATTGTAAACGAATAAGAAATTTATCTAGACTACGAAAACTTTATACCTTGGAGAAGTGATCTTTGGCAACATCACCTTTCTTCTGCAAAGTGATGAGATTTCCATCAGGCAAATCTTGGCCAAGGGTTAAAACCAAGATCCCCAAAATAACATGAAAACAACCAGGAATGAAAAAGGCAATTCTCCAAGCAGTAAATGGAGTTGCACCAGCTAATTTGATAATATGATAAACTAAAGGCATCAAAAGTTGGGTGACTCCACCGCCCATATCACCCCATCCGCCAGCACATCCGTTAACAAGCCCTATAATCTTACCATTAAACATCATTGTAGTCCAATACTGGCAAGATACGAAAGTAGCAAGACAGAATCCAATCATAAATCGAACGACAAGATAACCTTGTGCATCAGACACAAACGACATGCAAAAAACAGTAGGCGCTGATAACATTAAAAGAAACGCAGTGCCGTATCTTGGTCCGACAAGGTCACAAATTGCACCCATTACAAGCCTGGATAATATACTTCCTGAAACAGACGCCACTCCAGCATTTCCAACGTCGGATTTTGTTAAGTCAAAATTATCCCTGATGATAGGAACAAGAGGTGCGGCTGCAAAAGTTGAGATGAAACTGGTAAAGAAAGATGCCCAAGCTAAATGAAATGCTCGCATGTGAGGATTTGTGAAAGAAAATGGTTTAAAGATCTTGGCTCTATGTTCTGAATCAACTGGTAATGCAAATTTGTGGGTTGTTTCAGTCTCAGTTGATTCAACTGAGAAACCAATTACTTCAGCCATTACTAAGAAGAAATTAACTGATAATCAAAGATTAAACTATGATTAATAAGAGAAGATTATAGCTAGAACGTCGAAGGAACTATATGCCTATAAGCACAGAAGGCAAATATATGATGATGTTGGGTACAGATGGAAGTAAATTGGTTTGTTATTTATAGAGTTTCTCTGGATCCAGTTGTAAATGGGTATATCCGAATTATAAATGGCACATGTACTTGGACGTACTATATGCTTTTTTCATTAGATATAATATAATCTTTATTTATACGAACTTTCAACAGCATGCACCCGCCGGGATTTAATCTTCCTCTAAAAATATGTGATACAAGCAAATAACACGTATTGGCCATGATCATATGATACAATAATTATATAAGAGATCCCGTCCCATGGTAAACATATTATCTTTTATCATTTTTAAAGATTAAAAGAGAAATATTTTTCATTAATAAAATTATTCCTTCTGAAATCTCTTTTTTTTTCAAATAAATAAAGGGTTTCTGGGAATCTATCGAAAAAATTTGAACGTTTTTTTTAAATATCAGGTTTTTAAAAATAATATATTTTTTACAAAAATTTACAGAAAAAAGTGCTTTAAAAGTTTTATAGATTTATTTTAGTTTATTTTGAATTTATTTTAAGTTTACTTAAAACATTTAATGTGTTATTTTTGAAAATATTTCAAAAAAAATATGTTATTTTTATAAAACTTCAAAAAATACAACATATTATTATAAATTATAAAATAAAATTCATGACTTTTGTAATTAATCCATAAACAATGCATACTAGTGAAATGTTTTTTTTTTCAATTTTTATTAATCTTAGAGGTGACTAAGTATATGTTATTAGAAAAATAGTCAACTTATTAAGAGATTATTATAAGGTGCCTATGAAATTGTTGATATATAACATGATAAGAGTTCGATGGTTCATTAATGTGGACAACATGTTGTCGAGCCACCAAAATCAACTTGTGGGTTTTGCCTTATTAAGCTATGTTAATTGGATTAAGCTAACGAAATTAATTAGAAGCTTAATACTGAAGATTGGACTGAGTAGTAAATACATAATTGTTTTGTTAATTAGAGGTGGCTAAGTACATGTTATTAGGAAAATAGTCAACTTATTAAGACATTATTATATGAAGTTTCTATGAACCTTGCGTGATATTTCTTTTTTTTTTTTTTTTATAATGAAGGAAATAAACCGTCCGTACATTTGTTATATAATATATAGCAATTGTAATGATGAATTACTAATATTTTGCTCACCTCCAACATAATTGATAAGCAAAGTCAAATTTATTAATTACTTATTAGTAGACATATAAAGATTCGACCAACCAACGAGCATGGTTGGGCAAAAGTCATATACAATTTTCTTTCCTTCATAAGATTGTTTTGATTGTTTAATTTTAATTTTTATAATTAACATAAAATTTTTAAAAATGAACGATAATTAGATGAAGCAACAACTTAGCTAACTATTTAAACATCCTTTTAAATACATTAATAATAGGAAAATTATTGAATTATCAATTATTAAATCATTCATTGGTAGAGTTATCTTCAAACTAAATATTAAAGTTATGTGCAATAATTTTTTTTGAAAGTATGGTCTGATATCTGAATTGCAGATTTGTTATCCGCTACAAGTAAAATCCTTCTAAATCTCAAGTTCTACGCTAACTTGAGTCATTCATGAATACCTCATAATTTTACACTAGTAATGGAACAGTGACCAATCTTTATTGTGAACTCATCTAAATATTTTTTAATGTGATTCCTAGTTTGATCACATGTATTCATCGTACAATTTGAGAGCTAAAAGCTCTGTAAGCTTTGAGTTTAACCCAACCAAAAGGTAAAGGTTCCACTCAAAAAATTTGATAACCTAAATATAAACCATAACATTACAATTTTATACTGCATTAATATTGACAGCTCTTGCCACTCTTCCTATTATATCCTTAGCTCTATAAAGGTCTTTGCATCTTCTTAAATAGTTCATCATTTTTAAAATTTCAAAGCCTTCAAATTACAAACCCAAAAATCATAGTCAATTCTCAACATTCTATCTACATTTAGAATAACCTAAAATTTCCATTACCCATTCTTCATGATTGAAAAAGTGGCCTTAACTATCTCTTAAGAGAAGAGTTTGTCATATTCTCATAATAGATAGGTAGTCCTTTAAAGCATGTAAGATAATTTTGTTACTTTGATTGTATCTTGTACAAATAACATAATTTGTTATATGTCTTCTCATTTGTTCCTCATTAGTTAGAATGTGATTATTAGAAACTAATCAAAGGAACACTCCAATTTGTTATGGGCCTTGCCATCTTTAAACTAATTTTTGATGTAACTCTCTCATTGATTCTTGATTCTTATGTATCACCTCCACCTTGAAATGTTGATGAAATTAAGAAATTATCATACTTGAAGTATGTCTAATAGAATCCATCCTCACTCTTCCCTAATATAGAGGTCTTTATAACAGTAATTCTAAGGCAAACATCATTGAAAAGAAGAGTGTTGAAATAGTTTGAAGTTTAAAGAATCATTCAAATTTATAAAATAGTCCATTGTTTTCTCCAAGATGTTAGAAGGAATAGACTCTAAAGCCACCAGTTGAAGACAAGTGTCTTTAAGGGCCTAAACATGTCCAAAATCTTACCTTTCTTTTATCTCTTACCACCCATCTAATCATTTTTAGAGTTATAAGCCAAACTCTATGTCATACCCCTCTCACGTGCAACATGCTTCCATAGAATAATGAATAGTCTCCAAACAAATGGAAACCATTGATTATACTACAAGGGATGTAAATTTTATTTATTTTTAAAACAAACTCTATCTTTATAAAACTTTATATTCATATAACTGAAAAGTGTATGATGTTTATAACTCATAAATTGATACATGTAAACTTATTACTACATTTTGTGTCTGAAGAAAAACAATTAAGAATATCAAAATTCACTTCGCATATATGTGTTTACTGCCTTACTACATCACCCTTTTTGCATAACAATACTATATAAGAAAAACATTAAACTAATCCAAGTCTTTGCCATGAAAGGGAGTACTGCTGAACTGGTACCATGGGATCCATGTGCTTCAAACCATCTGCTAACTTGCGTCCATTAAATGACGAACGCTGAGTATAAAACTCAGTGGTGCTAAAAAATAAGTATAATAATTATAAATCAATCACGTTTTATGTAATATTTTTCATGTCATCTAATAATTGTAGTATAAACTGATCTTAATCATAATCACAGTTACATCATAATATAATCATTCAAGAATAGTATTTCAAGCAACTCATATGTATAATCAACATCACATGTATCCATTGAATCTATAATATTTCATGTGTACTTGTAAGAAATACAAGTTTCATTATATATATATACTATATTATTTTATCATATGTCTATATCTTTCATTATCATTGCTAAAACTTTTCCATGACATAATTAAATCATGTAAGTACTTTAAAGTGTCATAATTTAACTCTATCGTATATTCCTGTCATTAGTAATTCAGAGTGTATTAAACAATATAAATCATTATCTTTATCTGTATATCTCTGTAAACAATCAACATATAAATATTATCAATGAATAACATCATACTCTCAGCATAACATTATTGTCTTACTATAAAATATTTCCATAATAGAATCATATCATATAATCATTGTGAAGTATCATACTTTATCTCTGTTATTGATTCTTGCTATAAATAAGTCATAAAATAATAAGGAATACAAATTATTAGTTATATCTATATATTATTGTAAATCATCAACTGTTTATATATCATTGTAATTATTCTGCATATAAATGCTATTTATGAGCACAGGCTCATACATTTGCAACTAAATTCTCTGTAACATTATATCATCATCTCAGTAACACTAGAATACTATAATCATGTAACATTATTTCATCAGCATGATCATTACTGCTCTTGAGCATAAGCTCGAATAACTATATATCATTTTCTTTATGGCATAACTATGCCCTGTGCATTAGCACTATAAACATCTATTTCTCAAAGTATCTGTATCATTATACAGCATATTGTACTATACTTCATTACTCTTTGAACATCTCTATATAAATACAATTGTAGTGCATTCATCATTCCATCCACTATACTTTCACTACAAAAATCAAGTGAAATAGCGATGAAAATTTGCCATCGCTATAAAGGAATTTACCGTCGTTATTTGGTATGGCGACGGCAATAGCGACGGTAAAATTCCGTCGCTAAACCATTTGACGCTAAATTTATTACGATGGATTAGCGACGGAACTTATTCCGTCGCCAAATCCGTAGCAATTTAGCTACGGAATTAGCAATGGATTTTTTCTGTCGCTAAATAAAAATGGGTATTCCGTCTCAATCATTCAGAAACTTCTCCAAAGTCTACAATTCAATTAAACAGAAACTTCTTCAAAGTCTATAATTCAATCTAAATAATGACAGTACAATATCATTGAAGTTTAACAAAATAAATGAAAAAGTAAAGTAAACAAAATAACAAATTAAAAGAGTATAAAGCAATACATCATTGGGGAGCATTAGTATGAGGATCTGGTGCAACAGAATCATGAGGAGCAGCTGCTGATGGTGGAGTAGAAGTATCAACTGCAGTAGTGGCATCACCAGATGGAGCAGAATGGTCTGGCTGGGAGAAAGATGGCGCAGATACATTTTGATAAACTCGTAACTGCTGTACAACTCGATCATAAAGAATAGGGATCTGTGCATCTAATGCATGATGAACAGCATCACGTACAACATCACGAGTCTCCTGTCTAATAGCATCGTCTAAAAGTGGTTGTGAATGAGTAGAACCTTTAGGTGCTCTACAAGCAGATGTGCTAACTGATGAGCTACTATAGTAGGTATTAGCCTCTGAACCTATCCCATAAATGCATCCCTTCAAAGCCCCACCAACAACATCTAGGTATATATGGGAGTCATCTATGATGTCATTTTATTGCGTTGCTGCCTCCCATATATATGTCACCCGATTTTAATAAAATTATACAATACAATGACATTAATTTGAATTGCATAAATTACAATGATATTAGTAAAAAATGTCATACTTACATTGATCTCACGTGACCTGTCATCGATGAAAGTTACCCTATCATGTTTTCGTGTATGAGTGCACACGAAAAGTTTATGAGGTGTTGGGTGTCGGCTGTCGGCCCTCATTTTGCTCCATCTAAATGGAAAACACATCCATAATAAGCAATAAATAAAAGTAAAATGAATTGATTAATGATAAAATAACAAAGTTACCCAATCTCTCTTGTGGCCAGACATAGTCTTCGAGCCATAAGTGTAAGTAGAAATGCTATGCCCAGATGCACCATGGTGATTTCTTAAAGCCGTAGCACTCTGCAGCTGTGTTTCAGGCAACTCCCAATAATGTAGCCAGGCAGCCCAAGTCGAATCACTACAAAAAAAACAGGTTGCTTTCTCTTTGTCTTGAATTTGTTCATCATATCTCTATACCTGTTATACGAAATTTATAAGTGTTAATGGAAACATACTTCTATAAATTTTATATTATACATTATTTTTAAAATGGTATAAATGGTTACCGTGCCAATGCCTTGTCCCTCCAAGCTTGGTACATAACCTCAACACAGAATTTTACCTCATCCTAATAAAATTGTTTCTGTAAAAAAATTTAAGATTATCATGTAAAGTTAGTAATAAATTCATAGAAAACATTAAATACCAACTTGTTACCTTAAATTCCTTCCAATATAGCAAGACAACATGTGATGGTACTGATGCCCAGGAATACCCTCTGCTACTAGTCTCTGGCTAAATATTTCCCTCATCTGTACTGACACTCTATAAGATGGCTGCAATCTATCAAAAATTGAAATTTTATATGAAAAAATTTCAAAATATATACATGTTACAATATATTTGAAATGAAAAGTTAGAAA
>CANYBF011296733.1:0-17525 GCA_948192965.1 Dalechampia spathulata | reverse complement strand
CATAGAGATCAAGAACGAAGGAGAACTGCATTGATATGTAAGAGTTACTATCTTATGCCATATCTAATCTCTAATTTAGTTTTCATATGTTTTGATGCAAAGATCTTCTCTTGGTTTGCTGATTTAAATAAAAAATTTTAAATTTCTTCCACTGCTTAATAATATAGCAAACCAACAAGAGGTACACACCTTGTAGTCATATGTGGAGAGGCTACACCTTCAGTGAGGTAACGATACTAATATTCAACGGTTGGGTGGAGTGGATGGGAGCCATCCAAAAGAGTGAGGTCAAGTGGATTTGTCTGTGGTGGCACATCTAGCATGTGATCGTGAGGATATGTATGGATTACATTCCACTACTAGGATTCAGATGCTACACTCATTATAGTTCGATGAGAGTCTGTTATCAGTACGGTCACAAACAGATTATCCCTCATCTGACTAAGTTTGAGGGAGGATGAGTGTTATCCTGTTTCCTAGAGCATGTAGAGAGGACCTGGCCTTATCACAAGATCATACCAGTAGGGATCCCTGGAGCTGGATCTACAATGGATGACGAGTATAAGCTATAGGTGCTGTACCACACTTAGGATTCTATACTGCAAGAAACGGTTATGCAATAAAGAAAGATAGTATTTTATGTTTGAAACTAGTATTACTTATGCATGAGTCATCCGAGTGGATTTTCAACTCGTCAAGCAAGTATATTTTTTTCTTATCTTAACTTTTACATGAGCCACCTATGTAGGTTTTTAGTGATCATATTGCTATGACAAGAGAATGCTAGTGGAATAAACATGAGGTTATGCAACCATTACAGAATCATGAGAAGATTTTAACTCTTAGTAGAGTAATACAAAGTGAGAAAGGTGGCTGAATTTAAGAAAATCCACTGATATGATAGGACATAGATTCATATAGCATGTGAATAAAGGGCCCTAGTTTTGGAATGTTGCTATGGTTAGTTACCTAGGCTTTAGTCCATTAAGAATAGGCTAAGGCCCCCCACCATGTTGTCCATAACCTATCTAATTGAATGGAATCACCGATATATGAATATACCTAGCATCTATCCATCAAGAATCACAAATGGTCAATGGTATAAGGCAGTGAGTAGTGAAGGCAGATTTGCTTTCCCAAGTAGTCGAATAAAGTCCAAGGTAATCACTCACCCATAATCACCAGTTTAACATGGACAAATGGTGGTGTGTAAATGTAAACTGGGTATGTGAAATGTAATACAATTATCTTGACTAGAATAGGAAAAGCAATATGAAACTCAAAGATTTCAGTGGACTCTCCACTTTGGGTGAGAAGCAAGGCTTGCGATGCATAAATCGAGGGCCCATTTAGAGCATAATATAGTCTTCTCAAGGGGCTACCTCAAGGAATGAGATGAACTCAAAAGAGTTACAAGATGGAGTCCCAACCAAATGGTTTCAAAATTTGTTCAACTAACCCATTAGCATGAGTGCTAAGTCAAACCCTTCAGAGATTGGTTCAGGTGGTGAAGATCTATTCATTTAGAGTTTCAAGTTTGCTTTTACCATTTTAATTGAGTTAATTATCATAGGCAAGCGAGCATTCATAAGCATGAAATAAGCATACAACAGGGAATAACATAGCAACAATCATGGTAGATATAGCATGATATGACAATCATAGCATGGAATCATGATATGATAATTATGATATGTGAGATGACATGTCATAAGCATGACATGTGAGATGGCATGGCATAGACATGGCATGTGAAATGATATGGCATAGGTATGACATGTAAGATAATATAGCATAGGCATGACATGTGAGATGGCATGGCATAAGCATGACATATGAGATGATGTAGCATAAGCATGACATAGAAGATGACATGGCATAGGTATGACATATGAGATGATATCACATAAGCATGACATGGAAGATGACATGGTATAGGCATGACATGTGAGATGACATGACATAAGCATGACATATGAGATGATATGGCATAAGCATGGCATGTGAGATGACATGACATAAGCATGACATGTGAAATGACATGGCATAAGCATGGTATGTGAAATGACATGGTATAGGCATGACATGTGAGATGATATGGCATAGGCATGGCATGGTATAGCATACATCATATGGCAATGATAAAATGAGCATAGCAACACAAATGAAAATAAAGGCCGGTGAAAGGGATCAAAGAGGATAGTGGATACATGAGAGATTTAGGGCTAAATTGTATAAAAACAAGAAGAATAAGGCTATTCTATTTCAAAGGATCTTCATCGATACACAAATTTGAGACATTAAGCAACATCTCAACCACTCTGGAAAAAGTCAACCTCGGTCAGCACAAGCCAAAAATGCATGAGTCAGAATGAGAAATAAACAAGCAAAATCATTAGTAGCAAATAAATTTTAGGACTTGATCAACTAATTCTATGCTATATGAAAACATGAATCAAGTGTCGAAGTCTATTGAATGTAATGGCAACAATCATGAAAAGTGAATAAACACGAGCTGGATTGTGAAAATCATGCAAAAATTGATCAATTTTAGGCAAAATCAATCAATAGTAAAATCAGACTTACTAAGATCAAATGAAACATCACTTAGAAACAAATCAATGTCTAATCAAGCTAATCATGTCAAATGACGTAATAAACACCATTAAATTAGCATTAATCGAGTAATTAAATGATTTAATGGCAAAATCATAAGCAAATGATCATGGCATAATGAATTGGGAGTCACTAACATCACTAAATGTCAATAAGAGATAAAAAAACTCAACCAACCAAAGTCGATCACATCATAAAACATCAATTAAACAAATTAAATAAGCATTTAACTTGATTTAAAAGGCAAAATTGATGAAATATGGATGCTATATGATGAATTCATATCATTAGGGCTACTGTGAAGCCGCAAATGCTACTAAGGACTTCAGAATTTATGAGGAAACAAGCAAAAATGAGTGAAAATATAGTTTTCTAGCAAATTAAGGCATGATGTGCATAGCACATCACATGATATACGTCATATGTAAGCTATGTATGATACACATCATGTGATGTGATGTAGCAAGACAGATCTAAAGGAAAATGCATTTTTAAGTAAAAACATGAAATCCAACCTAAATCTCAGTAGATTTATCTAAATGGTAGATCATTTAGACTATAAATAAGCATTAGTACTCATCAAATCATGCATGATTGAAGCCAAATCATTAAAACTAAGCCAAAATCACAAACCCATCATGAAATCAAGAGAAGAAGGAGAAGAGAATAGGCATTCAACTGACCCAAATATATTATGCTTTTGTAATCTTGATTGCAAACTTGATTAGGGATCTAATTAAGGTTAATTAGTCTCTAATCCTATATTAATGACTTTATTAAGTGTTTAATTAAGTAAGATTCAATTTTGTCAGAGTTTAGATAAGTTTTGTTAATTTTCAAACCCTTTTCCATAAATAAAAGGCTTATATTTATAGGTTTGGGTGATGGAATTGAGAAAATCATATTAGCAATGTGGGATTCTAGAAAAAAACAAGCTATATGCACAACACATAATGCTATGTGCCCAACATATAGCCTAAAAAAAGGCCATATACACCACATATAGCAGCATATGCCCAACATATCATAAATTTGACCTATGTGTGCCACCCAATGTAGGCACATTAGGATTTGCACCATAGGTCAAAGAAGCATTTTTGGGACCCTAAGGCATGGTGCAATATGGAGTATATTAGATTTGCTTAGGAAAAGGCCACCCACCAAATGTATATTTTTATGACATGTATAGCATGTAGCACTATGTACTCCATACATTAGAAAATGCATGTTATGCGCTTTACCTTCTATAAGCAAAATGTAACATGCTCCATTTATCCAAAACACTTAGGAAGGCCAAAGGCATGTTTACGAATTGGGGTCAACATTGGGGACCTGTACCAAGCCGAATCAATAAAAACTTAAAATTGCAATCCATGAGCAAAAAGTCAGGGTCAACAGCAGTATCTTTATAGGTCACCCACTAGTGTGCTAAGATTACTAGATCTATTAAAGTCAAATGTAAAAAGCAAATAAAAATAAAAGCTTATTAAGTTGAAAACCTTTAAATAGAAGGCTTAGGAAAAAATTAGAGTGACTTACTTAATTGAACATCCAAGGTGAGTAGTTCAAGAAAAAGTTAGGGTCTAAAAAATGATAAAATCTTGATGAGTCAAAAACCTTATAAAAGATCACTTATGCAAAAGTTAGGGGAAAGATAACATTTTCTAAGTTAAAAATCTATAAAAATGGATTAGATATGATACTTACAGTAATAGCTTATTGCCACTAAAGCACCGAGATTGACCTTACTTTACTTTATCCAAACTAAAGATTATTTTGGCCACAATCATAAAAAAAAAAGGGTATGACCCTACTATATCTAGTAGACTAATGATCTTAACATTAAATCCCTATGGTCAGATGGGTTGATAAACAAAAACTACACTAATAATCTAACAGTAGCCACTCTCAACCATGAAGAAGTGGTTGCCAACTTATGGTTGCATAATCAAAACATAGTAGTGATGTCTACAAAGCCATATGTAGTTAATAATGAACTAGCTATATTAGAACTGACATCAAATGCCTAATTCATATACAAAATTACCTCATCGGTAAACACCAACATAGTGAGCATCTAATCATATTATATGAGACATCATGGATGGTAGCAAACTCCTCGTACAATGGACATAGTTACACATATCAAAACTAGAACACATGCTATATTAAATCCTATAAGTGCACCATCATATTGAAAGTAGAATTGATAAAGACTTCTTAAAAGGTCTTCAAATACTAAAGTTCAAACTTACCTAAATGGCTTCATTTAGTATCTCCCTAATATTGAATGGTAAGATAAAAAGCAAATAGTGATTACTGAGTCATCTTCTATTTTAGCAATA
This sequence comes from Dalechampia spathulata, assembly GCA_948192965.1. NCBI lineage: Eukaryota > Viridiplantae > Streptophyta > Magnoliopsida > Malpighiales > Euphorbiaceae > Dalechampia > Dalechampia spathulata. The sequence goes on along the minus strand of CANYBF011296733.1, from coordinate 12,564 downwards.
AAGGAATAAACATGTCATGTTTTAAGTAACTAGAAAAGTGCATAAGCATTCTTGCATAAGAAATAAAGTAGTAAGCAAGTTAAGTAGAGGTTCTACTAATCAAATCCATAAAGAAACAAGACTAAGTCCTCAAGAGAAGTATTATCCAAAATTTGTATACTCATAACCTAAGAGTACTAAGCAGTCGAGCCACATAAGCCATACAGTACTATATTATGTAGTGTTTTTAATGCACTAATTATAGAATGAAGATATGATGCAAACGGGGTTGGAGTATGTCATTATATTTACATATCATTTCCTTCTATTTAGTTTTCATTCAAGCTAGGGCTGTTAAATCATATCTCGATATTATAGCACTCCAGATAATCAATTAGGTAAGCAATCTCCTAGTCCATCTACTTAATCATTTATGATAGTGATTCAAGCCTCTCTATCAGTATTGTGACAAGTCCACATTACATAATCATATAAGCATTTAAGACATTATATATGCATGCATGGATCGTGGATATAAACATAATAGGTACCTATCTGTACTTCTACATCTCCTTGATATGATATTGATGCAATATTAACAGTAGCTGAGTCACATCAACCATGACATTTGAGGCATTTGCAAAGGTCAAGGATTATAAAATGAATAAAATTAAAAGCATGGCAAACCTAAAAAAGAATCCAAATACATGTCAAATCCTACTACTAACTCATGTAAAATTTAGAACTCGTTTTAATAATATTTCTACTAATAATTTTGTTTTCTATCTTGCTAAAAATAGATAATTAGTCAAGTAATTTATTGATGTTCTGATAGTTGACCATGAAAAAATGCTAAACCCAAGCAATGAGGATCCAAATGTTGGTTTTAGATTATTTTCTATAGACAAATGCAAGTAACTAATCTTATAGTTAACCAATGGTTCTTACAGTTGAGCTAATAGATCTAACAATCAATCAAATTAGTCCAATAGTTGATGAAGCTAAATTAGCATTAGTTCTTCAAACTTGAGTAATATACACTTAAATACAAGCTTTAGGTGATTTACAAGCCTCATAAATAGCCATCTAGGTCTAATAGTTAACCAACTAATAAGCATTTATCATTCAGCCTGAGCATCGGGCTTTTGGACTAACTTATTAATTAAATAAGATCAACATTTTGAAATGTATATATATAACAATAGTAATAAAATATTAGAATGGTTGTGTAATTAATAAGTTAAACTATAAAAGAATGATAAAATATTAAGATTGATGTTGAAGTGGATTTTAGTGATACAATTAGGTATTAAACTATATGGATATTATATATATATATATATATATATATATATATATATATATATGTATGTATGTATGTATGTATGTATGTATATGTATATATATATACAACACACATATTTGACCAAAATATGTTAAGAAGTTTAGGGGTAATGTGTGTGTGAATTATGAAGAAATTGAGCTAATAAAAGATAAAATTTTACCATATAGACAAGGATATTATCACTTTAGATTATGGTCGGTAGGCTTATCAGCTTCTCTTAAAGTTTAGTTTAATATTTATATAGAGGTTTCATTAATTAATTAAGAGCTTCAATCAGCCCATTCATTCTATTTTCATAACTAAACTTAGGATAATTTACAAAAGAGAATAAAGATGGAGACTTTAGCTAAGAAGATTTTCATTTGAACTAAAGAAATAGAGGTAATTTATTAAGTGTAGAAGAATTGTTGATTTATATAATATAATTTGCCTGAACTTAAGATCACTGAAATTTATGGAATTGTTAAAAAGGAAATGAATTCATGGCCATACATGAATATGTGAGATAAGCTTTAATTGGAAGTAGAATTTATCAAACACTAAATTTTTGATGTATTCATACAAATAAATATTAATTAATAAGATGATAATAAGGGCATATAGGACCTCAAATTAGTTAAGAAGCTTCATACATATAAAAAATTCCAGTGAATTATTAGGAATCATTTAATTAGTAACTCTTCTATGCTTGACATGACTGCATAAAGAAAATAACTCTTCTATGCTTGACATGACATGAAGCTTAAAGCAAAATGAATTTTATACATCAACTATAAATGATTAAATGTGGTAGATTTAATGAGACCATGAAAATACACACAAGGTTGTGAGGGTAATTCATAGGATATGATATAATTTTAGTTGCAATATAAATTTTTCTTATGTTGTAGATGACATAGAAAGCAGTTAATTAATTAGGAAGGATCCCTTACATGAGTGTGTATGTGTTAGCAAGAGATATTATGCATGGTAGTAATGCCTATTAAATTATATTAATGGTTTTATGATTCTTTATTTAAAAATAATAACTATAATAGGCAAGGTTGTATGAGTGGAATTAATTCCATCTATTCCATGACCATATTATGTAATTAAATTTAATAGTGACTTATGCAAGGAGAATAGAATAATGGAATAAAATTATTTTTGAATCTAAGATGTAATATGTTTCATGTATATGAATGTAAATGTCTATGAAAGAATAAATATTACGCATGATTGTTGAGAAACTTGTAATTAAGTATCAATTTTAATCAACAAATTATATATAAAAATTATTGAGATTGAACCAAGTGATAAATGGTAATTTTGGTTGTGTTATGGAAGGCATAGTGTAACATCCTCATTTATACTACCATGATAAACGAACACATATTTTGTGTCTACTTGATCATGCTCAATTGATTAGTGCATGGAATGCATGAATGAGATGTAATGTATAGATGCTTTGATCTAAGATATGGGTATGAATGGTACTATGGATAAAAGAATGTCATATAGAATGAAACTAATTGAGAAAGAAGTGAAAATAAAGAAAAGAAATGAGTAAAGAAGCAAATATGCATTAAGGATGCAAATCAATGATACTTTTGTTGAATATTATGGATGAAGAGTGATATTACTATATGATAAAATATAGTTTAAGATGGGTAAGTAAAGTGAGAAATAATGGTAGGTTAAATGGTAAGCTAGGATATGAAAGGGATTACATGAATAAATAAGGTTATAATTCGAAATTAAAAGTTATGTAGGACTTATGTTCATATTATCTTAAATGAGTGTAAGTGGAATATTATGTAATAATTATGTGTAATATGATGTAAGCATGATATTATAATTAATAAGGAGGAAAGGAAGTAGGATTATGTAAGGAAGTAATATGGAATTGCCACATGGTCATATGTTATTGGACCCTTCCTAGCTTAAGTGATAATAATAATAATAATAATAATAATAATAATAATAATAATAATAATAATAATAATAATAATAATAATAATAATAATAATAATAATAATAAAAATAAAAATATGAGACTTATCTTATTAAAAAGGAAGTAAGTTAGGTTTTATCTCTTCCTCCCAAAACCACACGGTTTCTTCTTCTTCTTCTTCTTCTCTTTCTCGTCTAACTTCAAAGAAACAATTATCCAAGGTAAGATCATAAGTAGGTTTCAACTTCTATACTTCTTTTTGATTATATAAGTTTATGTATGTCTTCTTCTTCTTCATGTCTTCTTACATGCTTCTTAAAAGATATGACTTTTTGTAAGGTTTGTGGTGATTATGTATAGATGGAGGAATTGGATTAAAAGATGAAAGAATTAGGAAGTAAAAGTGTTGAATTTGATGTTATGTATCATCAAATGAATTTCTGTTGATGTGTGAAGATTTTGTTAAACCCTAGCTTATACCACTTGTATGAGTTATGTGAGTTGATGATTGAGGTTGATAAATGATGTTTAAGGGTGTTTAAATGGTTTTTCATACTTGATAAAGTAAAATCTATGATGAATTGTAATGGATGGATGATTGAACTTTAAATTGTGTTAAATTGATGTTTTGAGTGAGTTTTGGAAGTGTTTTGATGATGTTTAAGGTATGGTAATAGGTTAGGATGATTGAGGAATCATTTAGAGGTGTTTTGGAATGAGTTTATGTTATATTACCTATGAAACTCTCTGTCACGATTGTGATATTGAAGTCACAATCATGATAGAAGGTTTTGTAAGGTCGTGACATTGAAAATCATGATCGTGATACCAACTGGTTTCAACTTCAATATGCAATCTTGTAAATAACGTTTAGATGCTTTATCAGATGAGTTTTTGGATATGTAATATAAATTTGGAAAGCTCTTTGAGTCTAGTTTCCAATGGTTTAAGAATTTTTTAATTTGAAGGTCATTTACTTAGGCAAAAGTCTTGCACAATGAGAAAAGGTCATAGAAAGAAGAATATGTTTTAACTAATATGCATACCAACTTAACTCTTTAAGTGTTTTATCATACAAACTTGCTTAAAATTCTTAAATGCCTAATCTTAGATACTTATTAAGAGATATTTATCAGGTACATACCATAATGTATTGAGAATAATAGTAATTTACCATATGTACAGTACTAATTGACTAAATGAATAGTACCTATGGTTAAATGATTTGGTCACCTAGATAATGAGCATAAGGCATCTTAACTTAATACAATAGTATTTAAATATGAGAACTCAATGTTATACATAAGATTCAACCAAATGACATACTAAATATTTTTTTTGTATGGTCATTGAATTGTGTATGCAACTACGCCTTGAATGTAAGATAAGAATTGCTATAGATGAAAGTTAAATGATGTTATATATGTATGCTTTAAATGTTATGACTAATATGGGTACTTGAACATGAACATATGAGTGAATTATGACATGTATAAGATTAATATATATATATATATATATATATATTACTATTAAAAGGAGATTAAAGGTATCTATATACATTCATATAAGTGATATTGCTTAATACATCAAAAATGATCAAAATACTGATATAATCATTATAAGTGAAATGTGGAATACTATCAGATGACTTCATACTTACATGTTCGTTATGTATTAAAGCTAAACTATGGCTATATCATATAAATATATATGAATGCTTAAAGTTGTTAAGTTACATGGATAAAATGAATGACTAATGGATTACTTGTTAAAGTTTATAGATTATATGTCACATTGAACATGATAGATGATATCTAAAGACATGAAAAGAGTGTAAATGGTCTTAGTTGACTTATACAAACTTAGTATGAATGAAATGCTAGAATATACATAAGACTACTACATGTTATATGATTCATTCTTTGAAATAAAAGTATGACATCATAATATGACTAAACGCCTTAATAGTGTTATGGATTTTATTCTTAAATACTTGAATGATAATGTTTCCATATGCATTACTAAAGGGACAAGGTAACATTATTTCATTATGGATACCATAGACTTACGAAAATAGGTTTGTGTTATTTCCTAACTGATTCCTTATTAATGGATCGGTGGGTAAGTTATCAACTTACCTTGATACTAACATGAGGTTACATGTTTTATATGATCTATTTACTATATTATTAATATGAATGATTGAAGTTAATTTAAATATAATTTCTAAAAAGTATAGTTTACACTATATGGTATAATGACCTAATTAATAAGGTTGATAGTCAAAGTACCATGTTTATAGAGATTGTAATTTGATGATATATCATATGACGGCCTACTAAATGAGGTCAACAAATGAATTATCATAGAAACAGAGATATTATATGATGTTTATTTTCTTTCTTTGTAAAAGATCAAAAGATATAAAATGTGCATAATGACTTATGATGAAAGATTGTTATTATACCATAATGATATATAGTTATAAGATAGTAATGTATGAATTACTATATCTAAAGTTTAAAGTTATAATAAATGTATTATTTCATCTATCTGCCATGAGTTTTAGTTAATAGTGATTTATGGTTGATGGATTATAATATCATGACTTATTAATCAAGGTCAATGAATAAGGTTTTAATGTATGTGCATTATGAAATGATTTTCATTAATGTAATGTTATTGAATGTATGAAAAAGATTATGTATGATATCTTATTATAATGCTTACATATTTTCATCATGGCATTAATCATAATACGTACATATCATGTCATGAGTCATTTACATATACATTCATATTCATGGCATACCATGGTGATATAAGGTGGAAATGATACGATAATAATATTAATGGGCTAAAGGCTGGGCTATACGTTGTATTATGTGTAATGGGTCATATACGATATATTATTGGGCTAGAGGTCGAGCTCTTTGAGTTGTACTATATGATGATGGGCTATAAGCCGTGCTTAAAAATCCATATGATAATGATTGGTTCCTAAAGGAATTAGGTCCCTAAGAGGATCAGTACCGGTACAAAATGAGACCCAGTACGAGATTGTGCATAATCATACAGAATGAAAGGAAATATTATAGAAAAAGTAGAGGGAGAATGCATAGCATGACTATATATACATGAACATGCATTATTCCTCAATTACAATGAAATGAAAGATAAAGTTATTACAGGTGCATTACAAGTGCACATAAATGAATGTTAATAGAAACATGATGGTTTCTATATAGATATTTACAATGCTAATACAAAAGGCAAGGTTATGATATTGAGGAAATGATATGCAGTCATTTGAGCTTAGCTCACAAGGAATAATGGTATGTTGAGATTATGATGTTATTCATTAATGGCATTTATATGTTGAATATTGAAAGAGATAATAATTTGTATTCCTTACTATCTTATAAGTTGTTAATGAAAGGAATACATGACAGAGTGAAAAGATGGTACTTTTCAATACTTACAGGATTTCATTATATTCTGAAAATGTTTATAATAATGATGATGTTGGGTATGGATATATGTTAAGGTAATATATATATATATATATATATATATATATATAATGGATCATTTAATAAAATATAATGGCAACAAAAAATTTAATTTCTTTTATTTAAAATATCAAATATATAATCAATATATTCATCAATATATATTTCTCTTATTAAATCAAAATACCAACCAAATTGAAAAACAATAATGTATATGGTAAATCTGTAAACAGCAATACAAAAATTAAATCATGTAAATATATCAAATAAACTTATAATAATGATTTTTTCCATATAAATTATTTTATCTAGTCTCGCAATGGATTGGAATAGTTTATTTATTACATGTCTTGCAATGGATCAGAACAGTTTATTTATTATATGTCCTACAATGGATTGGAACAGTTTATTTAGTGAATCTATTTTTATTTTAAAATTTTCACATAGCATGCAATAATTCTCAACAAGCAAGGGGTTTTTAGGGTTCCTGCAACCTTATCCTGGGATCCCCAGAGATAAGTTTGAATGAGAGGGGAGAAGACAAAGTGCTGTAAATACGGTCTTACAAATTTCAGTTATACGAATATAACTTATTTAGGAAAAGAAAATAGAAGAAGAAATTTACTTATAAAAATTTTATAAAATTTTATTTAAATACCTTACTTCAAATTACCAATAGAATTCTTGAACAAAAGAATAATGGAAGGAAGTAGAAGAGCAGATGGAGATAGAGGGAGATGGGAAGAGAGAGAGAGGAAAATGATCTGATACCTTTATAAGAGCATAGGCTCCCTTTTTTAAACAAAATTTCTCAAATCTTTTATTGTTGAATTTTTACTATTGATAAACAGTAACTTGTCTGCCACCGAATCTTTACTGTTAGAAGATACTATTTGTTTTTACTGTTGATGAACAGTAGCTTGTCTGCCACCAAATCTTTTATTGTTGGAAAATACTGGATAGTACTTAACCTGTATTTTTACAAAGATTTGAAGGAATAAGGTTCCTTCTACCTTTTATTCTGAGTCTTCAGATGACTCTTTTTTCTTTTTCTTTTTTATTTCTTTCTTTTTCTTTTTATCTTTCTTTTTTATTTTCTTTTTATCCTTTCTTCTTATTGGTTTAACAATATTATAACATTCATCTTCATTACTGTATGCATGATCTGAAGAATTTGAGGTGGAGGATGACGTACTGGATGATGCTGTCAACTCCGAGCTTGAACTTATTTGAATTTTACGCCTTCCATGAGATTTCTTGGAAGATGCTTTGCTTAACTTGGATCTTTCTGGTTTTACTATTTCAGATGTTGAACCTAAACATTCAAACACATGTTTACAAATTGCACTATATTCTTCAGGCATTTTAGCTGCTGCCAACATAGCTTGACATTGAGGCTTTTAGGATCCAAATGAAGGTTGATCTTTAAGAGCTTGTCTTTTAGCTATCCATTATTATTTTATTGTTACTTCCGTAGTAGTATTTTTAAAAGCAATCCACTATTTTATCTTATGCTTTTTTATTATAATAGGGATATAAGTTCCTGAAATATATGAAAAATCTAAATACCATTGATATATCCAAGGTGTAAAGAAAAATATATAAAAATACATAAGGGGAGGAATATTTTTTTCATTCTTGAGGAGGCTTAAAATTAGTTTTAAAATACTGATATACTATTAATACTTCCTGGGATAAAATTTCATCAAAAATACTACAATATTGCCACCAATTTACAAACCAACTTGGAATTTTGCTAGGCCTTATATTTTGATCAAAATATGTTAACCATGAATGAGTACAAGTAGGGTTTTGAATCAAAATACTTTTTTCCATGCCTCAACATAGTCAAAATAATTATATGTAAGACAATGGGGTTTTAAAACTTTAAATTTAATAAGGGTATATAATTAGGGAGTTGGTCATTCTATAGGATGAATAATTTTTTTAATTTATATAAAAGAATAAGCAATAATATTTTTAATATTTTTATCAAAAGTATGTTTTATTTTTACTGACTTTGAATCCTCAAGTATACTTAAATAATATTCTTGAGGTTTTGTTAAATCCTTAGGGGTAAAATATCAATTTTTAGGATAATATTTCTTTAAAACTTCCCAAGGATTTAGATTATTAAATCCTTCTTCAATTTCTATTTCAAAATCAAAAGCAATTTTATTTACCTATTTAGAATAGTTTACAAAAGTATAATGGCCAGTTTGGGAATAGGTTTGGATTTTTGGTAAATCCACAGCCTTCAACAGATTTGATAAGTCTTTACTATCTACCATTTGAGATAGACTAGCCATACCTGAAGCGGGTACAATCGCTTTAGTTTCAGATGTCTGGTTTTAAGGTCTTTTTCTAAAGTTTTAATGGGTTTTGAAATATCTTCAGAATGTTCTGAGAGGGCTTTAGTAGAAGTGGAACTGGATTTTACTACTTCTTTTCCTTTATTTTTCTTTCGTCCTATCTTTTTGTAGAAATTTACGAGTAAGAAAATCAAGAATACTATTATTGCTACCTTTTATAAATTCAATATCAAAATCAAATATACTTAAAATAGATTGCCATCTCATAAATATTTATTTAGAAGCTAAATTTTTAATATCTTTTTCTAAAACATTTTTAGCTGATTTATAATCAATTCTTATTAGAAATTTTTTATTTAATAAATCTGATTGGAATTTATTGACACAAATTACTATACTTAAAATTTCTTTTTTAATAGTAGAATAGTTTACTTGAGCTTGATTCCAATGACTAGATGTGAATTGTATAATACATTCCTTATTATCAATTTTTTGCTTTAGTATTCCACCATAACCAATATCAGAAGCATCTGTCTCAACAATTTTAAAAGCACTTGGATTAGGAAGGTAAAGATATGGAATTTCTTTTACTAAAGTTTTTATATATTTTACTATATCCGTATGCTCATTAGTCAAAGGGATCGCATTTTTCCTTAACCTATTATATAATAGTTTTATCATTCGGTTTAAATTTGGATAAAAATCAATTACATAGTTTAAACAACCAAGAAATCTCTGAAGTTGAACTTTATTAGTTATTATATTAGAGAATTTTTCTTCAAATGCCAAAGTTCTTTCAATTGGTTGAATAATTCCTTGCTCTATATAATGTCCAAGAAATCGGGTTTTAGTTTTAAATAAATCCATTTTAGTTTTACTTAATGCTAACCCATTTTTCCTTACAATCATACAGAATGTTTTTAAATGTTTAAAATGTTCTTCTATAGTTTGACTAAAGATCAAAACATCATCAATATATACTATGCAAAATTTTGAATATGGATTAAAAATATCATTCATTATTCTTTGAAATTTGGAGGGGGTATTTTTTTTCAACCAAATGGCATAACGTTCCATTCATACTGTCCAAATGGTACTGTAAATGCAGTTTTATAACGATCTTTAGGATGAATTTGAATTTGCCAATACCCTGATTTCATATCAAATTTACTAAAAATATTTGCATTAAAAAGTCTGGTTAATAAGTTTTTTTATTTGGTATTGGGTACCTTATCCATTTTAATGATACATTTAATGGTTTATAATTAATTAATAATCTTGGTGTTCTCCTTTCAATTTCTGCACTTTTATTTACATAAAATGTTGCACATGACCATGGGCTTCTTGATTTACTTATTAATCTTTTATCTTCTAAATCTTTAATTTCTTTTTTACAATATTCTATTAATTTAGGATTTATTTGAATAGGTCTTGCTTTAGTAGTTATAGTTTTTTTCGTCAAAACCATTTTCATAAGGCAAATCCACCATATATTGCTTCCTATTCCAAAATGCATTTGGATGATCTGCACATAATTCATTTTCCATTTGGGTTTTTAATTGATTAATTTTATTTTTTATAAAATTATTATTAAGCTAATTATTTATTTTATTTAGATGAATATTATTTTTTAAATTATTTATTTGCTCATTCTTTGATTTTATTAGAGCATTTATTTGTAACTGTTGAATCGAATAAGCTTTTAACAGAATTAAATTCTTCTTTTTGGGTTTCTTTATAAAATTTATTTTTACTGTTCTATTTCTTACTTTAAATTTTATATATTCATCTTTTACTGAATAAGAAGTTATTAAATTAATGAATGGAGTTCCGATAATTACCATATGATTTATTTGCTGAGATAACATAAAAATAGTTTTTATTTCTAAATCTTGATTTATTATTGAAGCATCAGTTTTACCTAATATTTTCAATTTTATTTTATTTGCTGTTGAAAGTTTTTCTTCAGTCTCTTTCTAAAATCTTTTAGGTACTATAGTTTCAATTATAAAGTCTTCTGAAAACTTTAATATTAATTTTTTCAAATACTTTCGAGAAGTTATTTCTTGTAATAAAAATATAAAATTTTATGTTACTTCTTCATGATTTATTTGATTTATATTGGATATATTTTCTGCTTTTTCTTCTTCAGAAGAATCAGAAGATGTTTCTAATTGTTTTTCTAATATTTTAATCTTCTGAGCATCCTTACTTACTTGTTCTTTTAATTCTCTTATCTCAACTTTTACTTCTTTTATTTCTTGCTGTAAACTAGTTATAGTTAATCTAGTTTGTATGTTTTTATTCTTGTTTAATATCATAGTTAAATCATAGGTCTGGGTTTTATTAAGAATAATTTCTTTAGATTTTTCTGACTCATCAAGGCTTCTAAGTAATTTTTAAGAAATTTTTCTTTAGTAGTTATATCATCAATATTATTTATTAATTCTAACATAGAGTTTTGCTCTTTAGTTAATACATTTAATGATTTTTCTGATGAACTAGTTTGTAGTTCATCTATATGGTTATCACTTTCACTTACTGAAGATTCAGTTTCTGTAATTATATATAATTCTTGGATTTTATTTATTACTTCTTCATCTAAATTGAATTCATTTAATTTTTTATTAAACCTGTAAAATTTTACTGTATGTCCTTTTTGTCCATAATTATAACAGATTAATTCTTTATAAGATTTTTTTCTACTAACTTGTGGTTTAAATGACCGGTTATTATATTTTTTTATAGGGTTTTTTATAACTATTTTTCTTTTTATAATATTCTTCTTGGTTACCTGGGTTTTTATATTTCTTTTTATAATACTGTTTTCTTTTATATTTCTTATAAGGTTTTATCATTGAACATTTTCCACTACATTCTTTTGTCTTCAAATTTATACCATAATCAAATTGTTTATAGAATGATCCTAACTCTTGTTTGGTTTTACTCATTTCATATTTTAAAGTTTTCTGTAATTTAATATCTTGATAAAGTTGTAAACCTTCTTTATGGATTATACTTATTAATTGACCATAAGTTAATTTATCATATGAGATTGGATTACCAAATTATTGTTTTATATTATTTCTTACCTTTTCTCCTAAGAAAAAAGGAAAACCCGCTAAAAACTTTTCTTTCCAAAAAGCTTGATTTGAATCTTCGCAAAACATTACTCTTGTTAAGAATGTGGTTTTATAATACTGGAAATCACTGAGTTTTTTACATCTTAAATTACTTAATAATTCAGCATTTTTATCTTTAATATGAGAAGAATCTCTAATAAAATGTAAAGATATTGTTAATATTAATGTAGCAATAGCATCTTGAATTTCTTCTCCATTTTCATTTAATATTGGTAAATTTTCACTGTCTTTACGAACTGCATTTAATATTTCTAAATGGACTTGATTAGTAAGATGATAATCTCACCATCCTTTTAATTGACCAGTAAATCCTGTAATTAGAATTTCAGCAATTGAT
>CANYBF011296600.1:0-24922 GCA_948192965.1 Dalechampia spathulata | reverse complement strand
AAGCTAAGAATGCTAAATGTAAATGATATACAAAAATACATGAAATATAGTATAATCAAAACAAGAAAGTAATAAATGAGCATTAAAAATAATAAGAATGAAAATATGAAATATGTATATTTTCATTAACATCAATTATATTGTCACACCCAGCCCATACCTGGAGTAACATGCTCCCGTAGCATACACAATGACCTCCCGTATGGAAAACCGCTGTATACAATACAAGGGATACCTGTACACATATAAAAAGATGTCATATAGGGACCACATACAGTATGGTGGTGCAATAGACATAAAGAACCAAGAATAATAACCCTGGATAATCAACATACATTTAATTGAACGAATATTTCTGAAAATAACTGTACATATATACATCGAAATATTATTACAACAGGTTCAGGGGAAATACACTGTTCCCAAAAAAAATCACCACCAAACTACAAATGCTACTGCCTCTATAATGAACAAGCTACAGAGACAAGCCTAAACAAAAAGGAAGCATGCTCGGCTGTCCAGGACCACCTCGAGAATAGGATTCCTGCTGAATCTGTCTCTAAGTTGACATGCCAATCACTGCTCTGGGCCTTCAACAGTAGGCTCGGAACCTGCATCCATCAATTGATAAACACTGAGTCTAAAACTCAGTGGTGCTAGCTAACATACAACATATATAACAGAAAGAAGCATATCAGAAGGTAATAACACGATACAATGTCATGTTTTGTTTCCCCTTCTCTCTCTTTCTTTTCTGTACTCTCATTCCCTTTTGTTTTCTGTTCATTGTGTACAATCTCTCTCCATGCTGGATCCCTATGTACCGGTACTCAACTCTCGAAGGAGGGCAACTGTAATCCTGGCCCTTAGGCCTCTTTTTAAACTATGTCTCGAGACTCAACTCTCGTAGGAGGCAATATAATCTACAATTCCATTATGGAATCCTGTTATAATCCAGCATGCCTTTTTTCCTCATTTTCTCTCACTCTATTTAAGTATTCACAATCCCATATGTCATGAACATGCCAAAATACAGGAAAACCTTATCAATTCTCAATCAATAATCTATAAACAAAGCGCTCATAGTATAATTCAATAAACATATACAGGAATCCAATCCCCAATCACCATTTACTAAGCCATACTTAACTTAAAGCAATAAAAGAAGCAAAGAACAAACCAATACAAACTAGCACTGACCTGAACCAAGTTACTTCTAACGTCTACTCAATCCTCTAGACTTCTAGCCTTGCTTGACGAACTCCTATACGCTTAATAAGCTAAAGGAAGATGGATTCCAAGGGCTTAGGAACGTTTGGGAAGGGTTTAAGGAGAAGAAAAGGAAGGAAAGTCAAAGAAAAGTATAAGTTTATCCTCTTAAAAATGGTGTTTTAAGTCACGTACGGTTGTACCAACACTCTGTACGCCCATACCAAACGCAAAGCCTTGATGCCCTAATTTTCCTGCGAATTGTCGTACGCCCGTACGACCCCAAAGTTCATGATAAACCAATTTTCCTGCGAGCAATGGTACGGCCAGATCACCCTTTGGTACGTCCGTACGGATGCCAGGAAACCAACACTGCCCATTTCCCTTGCTCGGTACGCCCGCACGGTTACCCGTACACCCATACCACACATTAAAAATTAGGACATGCACCATTTGAACCCCTAACTCTGCCAGAACCTGCTAAAAACACTCCAAACCAAGCCTAAACTCAGCAAAATAGCTGTCCCTCATCCAACCGAGAAGTCACGATTCTCGATAAAGTGACAATACCACTATCACAAGCACAACCAAGCTCATATATCCATATATACATGCATACATACACACATACATACCAAGCATACATCAAACAATACAGCATCGTATAGCAAAACACATACGCATACAGACCGCTATACAGCTAACAGACACGTCACTCACGAGGATGTGATAACTCTCCCCCTCTACAAAGAAATTTCATCCTAAAATTAGAATGAAACTTACCAGAGAACAAATGAGGGTACTGCTCCCTTATCAAGGCCTCTCGGTCCCAACTCGCATCTTGATTCGTATGATGATTGTACAATACTTTGACCAAAGGTATCCGCTTGTTCCTCAATTTCTTAACCTCTCGGGCCAGAATCTGAATCGGTTCTTCCTTGTAAGATAAATCTGGTTGAATCTCAATCGATTCCACTGGAATCACGTATGAAGGATCAGATCTGTATCTTCTCAGCAAGGAAACATGAAACACATTATGAATCTGGTCCAAATCCGGTGGCAAGGCTAACCTGTACGCCAATGGTCCCACTCTCTCGAGTACCTCGTACAGACCAATGAAACGAGGACTCAACTTACCCTTCTGATCGAATCTCATAATCTTCTTCCATGGAGATACCTTCAAGAACACTTTGTCTCCAACTTGATACTCAATGTCTCGTCGCTTTAAGTCGACATACGACTTATGTCTGTCAGACGCGGTAACCTGGACTTAATCAATTGTACCTGATCCTCGGCCTATTAAACAAGCTCAGGCCCAATCAATCTCCGATCACCAACTTCATCCCAATGCAACGGCATCCTACACCGATGTCCATACAGAGCCTCATAAGGAGCCATTTGTATAATCGACTGGTAGCTGTTATTATACGCGAACTCGATCAAATGTATGTATTGATCCCAACTACCTTCCCACTCGAGAATACAGGCACGTAACATATCTTCAAGAATCTGGATAACCCTCTCGGACTGGCCATTGGTCTGGGGGTGAAAAGCCGTACTGAAATGTACTTTCGAGCCTAACGCTCTCAGAAAAGTGCCCCAAAACTGAGATATGAACCATGGTTCTCTATCGAACATAATAGACAACGGAATCCCATGTAGTCGGACAATCTCTCTCATGTACAACTCTGCTAATCTCTCCAACCCATAATCCATCCGCACAGGGATAAAATGAGTCATCTTGGTCAACCGATCGACAATAACCCAAACTGCATCATGCTTAGCTTGCGTCAATGGCAACCCTGTAACAAAATCCATCATAATCCTATCCCATTTCCACTCTAGCAATGGCAATGGATTAAGTAGTCCAGCTGGCACTTGATGTTCTGCCTTAACTCGTTAGTAAATCAGACACTTGGTCACATAATCCGTGATCTCTCTTTTCATACCAACCCACCAATAATACTATCTCAAGTCATGATACATCTTCGTACTTTCGGGATGATAAGCAATTGTCAAATTGTGGGCTTCCTCTAGAATCTATCTTTTCAATTCCTCGTCTGTCAGAACATACAACCGTGTCCCGTGCCTTAGGTTACCGTCCTCATCCACAGCAAACAAGGTAGTCTTACCAGACTGTACCTTCTGTAACTATTTCTAGTATTTTGCATCATCAGCCGCATTTCTCTATATTTGGTCTATCAACAGAGGTTTCACTTTCATCTGTAACTGTGCCAGAATACAGTCAGACTGTAATGTCAGAATAGCACCTAACTGTCTCACCTCATAATCAGGCCCAACGAGGATTGTCTTAAGTCGGCGAACATCTTTTGACTCAAAGCATCAGCAACTGAATTAGCTTTCCCCGGGTGATAGTTTATCAAACACTCGTAATCCTTAATAAGCTCAATCCAACATCGCTACCTCAAGTTCAACTCTCTCTGTGTACCCAGATACTTAAGACTCTTGTGATCTGTGTACATATAGCAGAGCTCACCGTACAAATAATATCGCCAGATCTTAAGAGCAAACACGATCGCTGCCAACTTCAAATCGTGCGTGGGATAGTTCCTCTCATGTAGCTTCAATTGCCTTGAGGCATAGGTAATTACTTTCTAATCCTGCATCAGTACACATCCCAAACTATTCAATGAGGCGTCACTGTAGATCACATATGCTTATCCCGTAGTGGGTCGCGTAAGAACTAGAGCTTGTGTCAAACACTCCTTCAACCTCTCGAAACTTCTCTGACATTCCTCTAACCAGACAAAAGGAATGTCCTTCTACAATAATGTCATCAAGGGTAAAGAAATCATCGAGAAGCCCTTAACAAACCTCCTATAGTACCCACCCAAACTTAAGAAACTGCAAACCTTGCTGACATTTCTGGGAACCTGCCAGCTAAGTACAGCTTCCACCTTACTGAGATCTACTCTGATTCCCTCTGCCAAGATCACGTGACCTAGAAACGCCACTTGGTCAAGCCAGAAATCACACTTCGATAACTTGCCAAATAACTGCTTCTCCCGCAGTCGTTGTAACACCAGCCTCAAATGATAATCATATTCCTCTCGGGTCTTAGAATACACCAGAATATCATCAATGAACACCACCATGAACTGGTCCAGATAATCAGTAAACACCAGAAACTCATAGTGACCATACCGAGTCTTGAACGCCATCTTCGCCACACCACCCTCTTTCACCCGCAACTGATGGTATCCCAATCTCAGGTCAATCTTAGAAAATACCGCTGCACCCTTAAGCTGATCAAACAAATCATCGATACGCAGTAATAGGTATCGATTCTTAATTATCACCTTATTTAGCTATTTGTAGTCTATACACATCTGCATAGACCCATCCTTCTTCTTTACAAACAACACAGGCGCACCCCAAGGCGAAACACTCGGGCAAATGAACCCCTTATCAAGCAACTCCTGCAATTGCACCTTCAACTCCTTAAGCTCAGTGGGTGCCATCCGATAAGGTGTTATCAAGATCGGTTCGCCACCAGGTACTACCTCGATCTTGAACTCCACCTCCCTCTCAGGCGGTAACTCTAGCAACTCCTCTGGGAACACATAAGGGAAGTTGCACACTGTTGGAATCTTGGACAACTATAATCCTTTCTGTCTCCCATCCATCACATGAGCTAACACTGCTACACAGCCCTGTAACAGTAACTTTCGAGCAGTCACAGATGTCACTAATCTTGCTGTCACTGACAGCATGTTACCCTTAATCAGAATCGTGCCCTGATCAGGAGACTGAAGGGTCACTGTCTTCCGTTGACAGTCCATCATCGCACCATACTTAGCTAACCAATCCATCCCCAGTATAATATCATACTCTCGGAATAACATCTCCACAAGGTCAGACAGGAAACACACACCCTGAATAAGCAAAGGACAATGCCTAAACACCCTATCAACAACCACATCTCTGCCTAGTAGGCTAGAAACCACTATCTCATAACCTAGACTCTCAGTTGACATCTTAAGCAATCGAGCAAATCCAACATCAATATATGAATGCAAAGAACCAGGATAAAAAAACACTAAAGCATCATGATTAGAAATGAGAACATTACCGATCACCACATCTGCAGCTTGATGCTTCTCTCGACTCACCAAATTATAGACCCTGGTAGGAGCACCAATAACCTGATTAACAGACCCCTGATTGGTGCCACATCCTCCACTATCTCAGCCTCTACCTCTCTCCGACCCCTGAGAAACTGCGAAACCAGACCTCAGCTGCTGCTGCTACTGGCGAACCTCTCCCTCAATACCAAAACGCACTGGCCCACTAGACCACTCTGGGCACTCCCGAGCATAGTGACCGACACCGCCACATCTGAAGCACAAGTTACTATCCACCTTCCAAGCCCCATAATGGGTTCGATAGCAATTACGATAGAGATATGGTTCGACATCTGTACTGCCACTATAAGAGACAGGTCTCCCACTCTGCTCACGTCGAGGTGGCATCTGTCGCACATCTGCTGATCTTGGAGGAAAAGAACTCCTAAACTTGCCCCTCTTCGAAGAACTCAAAGAAGAACTCGCCCCCCTATACGGCCTCCTCATCGACTCCTGGTGAGCATCATCCTCAAGTATCGTCCGCTCGAGATCTAATGCACTGGCCATCAGAGCTAAGAAATCATCATACTAGAAGGTCTGTACAAATGCCCTGAGCCACGAATTCAAGCCCTGCTCGAATCGCTTGAACCTCTCTTGTCCAGTCGGTAGAATATGAGTGGCATAATATGCCAGCCGAGTGAACTCCTTCTCATAGTCTGCTACGGATAAATCTCGCTGCTTAAGCCCCAGAAACTCCTGTAGCTTCTGATCAGTATAGGCTGAAGGCACGTACTTTCGTCAGAACTCCCTTTGGAGGTCCTCCCATGTCAGCACTTGAGGGTCAGCCATACTTTGAGGGATGGTCTTCCATCATTCGTATGCATCCTCCTGTAGTAAAGAGATGGCATACTCAAACTTTTCTGTCTCCGGGCACTTCAACTAGCGTAACACTCTCTGTGTCTGCTCTAACCACACCTCAGCTATATACGGATTCGTCGTACCAACTAAATCAGTGGCTCCATACGACCACAACTTAGTAAAATCCAGCTTGTACTCCTCCCTCTGCTTCGTTGGAGGTAGGGTAGGAACTGCAGGCAATGCCTGACTCTGTGCCTGAAGGAAATGCATGAACTGGGCAAACTGAGTTGCCATCGGGTCAGCAGTCGAAGCTTCCGCCTGCCTACCCGAGCGCTCTCCCGGTCCTGAAGAACTCTCTTGGGGATTAAAGTTATCCCCGCCTTCCTCACTGACATTTAATTGTCTATTAGACATCGAACCTAATCTATAGCATACAAACAAGAGTCCTACAGTCAGCAGTGGTCAGGACAAGCAACACCCATTTACTGTATCTTAACAATCAGAGGCAGTAATCCTAGGAATCCATAACAAAGATACGTCGAGCTAAACCATAGCTCTGATACCACTTAAACATGTCACACCCAGCCCATACCTAGAGTAACATGCTCCCATAGCATACACAATGATCTCCTGTATGGAAAACCGCTGTATACACTACAAGGGATACCTATACACATATAAAAAGATGTCGTATGGGGACCACATATAGTATGGTGGCGGAATAGACATAAAGAACCAAGAATAATAACCCTGGATAATCAACATACATTTAATTGAATGAATATT
Source organism: Dalechampia spathulata (assembly GCA_948192965.1). Classification (NCBI taxonomy): domain Eukaryota; kingdom Viridiplantae; phylum Streptophyta; class Magnoliopsida; order Malpighiales; family Euphorbiaceae; genus Dalechampia; species Dalechampia spathulata. Next base: position 17,984 of record CANYBF011296600.1, on the reverse strand, counting down.
TCTGAAAATAATTGTACATATATACATCAAAATATTATTGCAACAGGTTTAGGCGAAATACACTGTTCCCAAGCAAAATCACCACCAAACTACAAATTCTACTGCTTTTACAATGAACAAGCTACAGAGACAAGCCTAAACAAAAAGGAAGCATGCTCGGCTGTCCAGGACCACTTAGAGAATAGGATTCCTGCTGAATCCGTCTCTAAGCTGTCATTGTAATCACTGCTCCGGGCCTTCAATAGTAGGCTTTGAACCTGCGTCCATCAATTGATAAACATTGAGTCTAAAACTCAGTGGTGCTAGCTAACATACAATATATATAACAGAAACAAGCATATCAGAAGGCAATAACACGATGCAATGTCATGTTTTATTTCCCCTTCTCTCTCTTTCTTCTATGTACTCTCATTCCCTTTTCTTTTCCGTTCATTGTGCATAATCTCTCTCCATGCTAGATCCCTATGTACCGGTACTTAACTCTCGAAGGAGGGCAACTGTAATCCTGGCCCTTAGGCCTCTTTTTAAACTATGTCTCAAGACTCAACTCCAGTAGGAGGCAATATAATCTACGATTCCATTATGGAATCCTGTTATAATCCAGCATACCCTTTTTCCTCATTTTCTCTCACTCTATTTAGGTATTCACAATCCCATATGTCATGAACATGCAGAATACAAGAAAACCTTGTCAATTCTCAATTAATAATCTATAAACAAAGCACTCATAGCACAATTTAATAAACATATACGGGAATCCAATCCCCAATCACCATTTACTAAGCCATACTTAACTTAGAGCAATAAAAGAAGCAAAGAACAAACCAATACAAACTAGCACTGACCTAAACCAAGTTACTTCTAACGTCTACTCAATCCTCTAGACTTCTAGCCTTGCTTGACGAACTCCTATACGTTTAATAAGCTGAAGGAAGATGGATTCCAGGGGCTTAAGTTTATCCTCTTAAAAATGGTGTTTTAAGTCGCGTACGGTTGTACTAACACTCCGTACGCTCGTACCAAACGTAAAGTCCTGATGCCCTGATTTTCCTGCGAGATTGTATGCCCGTACCAGCTTGGTACGCTTATACGACCCCAAAGTTCCTGATAAACCTATTTTCCTGCGGGCAACGGTACGGCCGGACCACCCTTTGATACGTCTGTATGGATGCTAAGAAACCAACACTGCCCATTTCCCTTGCTCGGTACGCCCGCACGGTTACCCGTACGCCCGTACCACACCTTAAAAATCAAGACATGCACCATTTGAACCCCTAACTCTCCCAGAACCTGCTAAAAACACTCCAAACGAAGCCTAAACTCAGCAAAATAGTTGTCCCTCATCCAACTGAGAAGTCACGCTTCCCGATAAGATGACAACACCACTATCACAAGCATAACCAAGCTCATATATCCATATATACATGCATACATACACACATACATACCAAACGTACATCAAACAATACAGCATCGTATAGCAAAACACATACGCATACAGACCGTTATACAGCTAACAAACACGTCACTCACGAGGATGTGACATATATACTATAGCAAATTATTTATATTATACTAAAACTTATTTATTAATTTAAAAATTATATTCATAAAATATTAATTAATTGTATTATTATAATATTTTTCAATTTAAATAAATTATTTAAAAAATTTTAATCTTTTGTTAGTTTAGTTTACAACAATAATAGCACTTTGTAACTAAAATAACATGTACTATATATTAAATTTATATTTTAACTCATTTGGTTTGTAATTCTAATTTTCAATTCAAATAGTGATAATTAACTCTTCAAAAAATTTCTTTAAAAATTAGAAAAAATAGAGTAAACAAAATCAACATATTAAAATAATAAACTCGTATTTTTTAACAAAAAATAGTTCAAAACAAAAAAATAAAGGTGTTGAAATAGTTTAAAAACAATTAAGCCATAAATTTCTCAAAAAGAACTTTAATGAAATGAAAAATTAAAATTAGAATTCTTTTAGAATAAGCCATTTTAGAAATCTATAATGAAGTTGTTAAAGCACTTCAAAACACTAAAATATCCGCTTAAACTTAAGTGTTGAATTAGCAAAGGAAAACAAATATTTTGAAATCACAATACTAAAAGCAATAAACAACAAATAATATAGTAAAAGAAAAAAGAAAAATGACATGAGGGATTTATAATGGTTGATTTAATTAATGTCAATGTTTGAGATTTCAATTAAGGATATATCCAACGATAAATTTTACAAAAGCTTTTAAACTTTGATAAAATTATAACTAAGGGTATTGATGAACACCAACAAGAATAATTAAAGATAAAGAACACCATCATAACATAAACAACATATGGTGGTTTAATTAAAGTCATTCCTATCTCCACTTCCCAAGAAGCCACTAGCTATTTTGAAAGATTTAATATAAAGATAAAAGCAAAAGCCATTCATTTTTCAATACTCATACCCTTAACTTAAATTCAAATCTTTGATTATATTAGTTATTAATTATGAACTAGACAAACATAAATTACTTTCTATACACAAAATGTTTATTACTTACTCTTAAAATAACTTATTCTTGAAAAAAAATAATGAAAGTGAGATAATATCACTTACAAAATTTTAAAAGAAGGAACATAAGAGTGTATATAAATTGCAAGATCGATTATTAAATAAATTTAAAAAAATTACAACACTTGTGAAACTTTTTCATTGCAATTGTGTGTTTTTGGATATCCCTATAGACTCCTTTTATAGTCACAACTTAGAGTTAGATGTTAGAATTATTTGAGAAATTCAAACTTGGTTGGTAATCATTCATATGTATAAAGTTATTTATCTTGCTTGATAAATCTTTAGCTTCAAAATTCAATCTAGCTAGCAATATGCTAAAGTTGTTAAAATAAGTTTTTTGAAAGTAGACATCAATTGGTTTTCAACCATGCTAGGCTCCCCCATTAACTATTACATTTTCATGTGCTAAAAATTCAAAAACTAAAACCTTCCTTAAAGTGATTTTCCATTGGAACATTTATTAGTGAAATCTCTATAATTAAAAAAAATGATCTAATAGACTTAAAGGGCTATCATCATATAAACCAATATCTCTAAATTCATTTTCTATGAAGAGCAGCATATGTTTGAATTTAACCAATGTGTTACCCTTTAATCGTCAACTTCAATATAACTCAACTTCATAGTCATTTTAAAAATATATTTGAAACTAGACTCATGGCATTTTCCAACCATATGAGGCTTGAGGCAAGAAATAAACCTAAGTTGCACAATTTATTCTTGCAATCTAACCTCTTGAATTAAAATTACAACAATCTATCTTGCTATCTTTTAACGTTTTTTTGTTCTTTATTTTTTTAAGCTTACCACATAACTTAGCTTTTCATTCTTAGTATAATTACTAATATTAATCTAATTCTAAAACTAATGTCCTTAGTCCTAAGTATTTTAGGTTAACACTTAAAACTTATTTATAAGTTTATTCTTAATCTAATTCCTAATCCTAAGTCTTTTATTAGGATACACTTAAACCTATCCAAATACTTTCATATCTTTCATAAATCAACGTTGTTACATTAATCAACAATACCATAATTACTTTCTTAAGCTATAAGTAGTGTTTTGCTTATCATTAAAATTAATTAATAAATATTACGTATTATAATCTCATATTTGAGCAGAATCATTATAAAATAAAATGTTCTAGGCCAGCTGGAAACTTATTCACTTATTCATGTTTTATAAGGTTAACTCGAAAACCTTTCCAATTGATGCACATCGACTTCCCAATATAAAGAAATAAAATATGATTATAATCTTCTTAAGAAAATAAGAATTAAGAATAAAATGCTCACTCAATCTAAAAAATGTAGAATTTTTGATGAAAAATATTAAATTAAATATTCTAATAACTCTTGAAAAAATTATTATAAAAATCCAAGAATAGGAGAATGTAATTTTTTTCTTGTTATGAAAATAATTTGACTTTAAAAGAATTTATACGCTAAAATATGATTCTTATAAATTCATGGAAAGATACTGAAATGAAGAAACTTTCTACAAATAATTCAAAAATATTTTCAAAATAGTTTACATATAAATTGAATTAGTTTGTCAAAGGTGCAAACTAGCTTAGGAATTTTAATCTATACATAGAATTGATTGTTTGAAAATCAAAGTTTAAGAAACATGAAAAGCTTTATGAGAAAAATGTTTTACATAGTTAAAAAGATTTGATCTTAAAGAATTTGAATTTGGATGATATTATTCCTAAGTTTCTTGATATAAAACTACATACATTTATGGTAAAAGCTTTCAAACTAATTCATGAATATTTTATTGTAGCTTTCTTAAAGGAAATCTTCATATTAAGAAGAATTTTAAAGGGATATCATAAAAATTCTTTTTTCTTTAACTTTTATAAATCTGTAAAATTTCATTCTTTAAGAATCTTCAAGAATATGCTTAAATAAGATTTCAATCAATTTTGTAAAAAAACAAAATATTCACCCCTTTGATAGTTATAAAACTTGATAAATTTTACCAAAGTAAAGAAAAAATACAATATTATAATTATCATATCAAAATAAATAATATACTCCTTCAAAATATATGCTTCTTTCGATTCTTCTTTTCTGCTACTATATTTGGGGTGATTGTTTACTTGATATTTGGATTGTGAAAATTAGCTTTATTAAATACTAATATAAAGAATTTCATAAAAGGTCCTTATTACATTAAGGATTCATTTTAATTCAATTGAATTTTGTCAACTCAAATGTATTTAGATTTCAATTAGTTTCTTATTATCAATTTAACTCAATCTGTCACTCTTGCAGCTTCAATTGTGATGAAAGTCCTCGTGGTTATCCTAATCAACCTTCTACTTATTTTTATTGGTAAGAAAATTTCTATTGAATAGTTGCATTCTAAATATAAATAAAAATTAAAAGATTGCAATTAAATGTAAAGACATGATCTAGGGTAAATTATATGACCAATATCTATATTTAACTAATTATAATACATATTTTGCAGTATAATCACACTAAAATATGTATCAATATTTTGTCATATTTTATGATGATATATTATCTTAAATATTTGAAATAATATTTTAATCCAAAATTAGTTTAGTACTCTAAATCTATTATTTTTTTATCATGAATAATAGGATTGTTGATTTCTTGCTAGAAATTTCATATAGATAATGATATGATTGAACATATGAGTATTCTAGAGATTTATTAATTCACGATTTGAGAAATTACACTAAATTTAGGATTTAAAATTGATTCCAAAAGTTTTCTAGGTCAAACTATAATTTAATAAATAACACATCATATTACATGAGTTAGATTGTTAAAATATTATCTTTCAATTATAAGTTAATAATTTTTATCATATATTTAAATCATAATTTATTATGAAAAATATAATTCAACTTCAATAATTGAATACAAAAAGAACACTCATTGTTCATTTTGAAATAAACATTAATAATATTTAGTGAAGATAATATGTTAACAAGGATTTGAGTCAATAAAATCATATTAGAATCCAATAACATATAATTATACGTAATGAAAACACATGTTCAGTCACTAAAAGGAAAAAAAGTGAAATTGGATACTCATTTTAAACATTGCTTAAACCTTAATGACTTAGGAAGGTACTAAACCATTAGATCTCCATTACATAGCTTATTTTCATGTAGGATTTTCATATGTTAAATTAAATATTGGATTGATTTGAAACAAAACCTAAAACTTATATACTAAATTGATACAATCCTCAATTTAAGTTAAAATTGGAACAATGACTAAAGTTCAAAAAATCTTATTATATGGTCTTTATTAAGTTTGAGAGAGATAAGTAATTATATGACAATATATAACATGTCAACCACTTATTTTAATTTGAAATATGAATAATGATTTATCATGTTTAACTAAACTAAAGAGGATTTTGATTAACTTAATAAACAATGATGTTTGATAGAGTGATAAAAAAATAAAGAGCTTATCTATAAAACTCATACAATCTGATCTACATATGCAAATGTAATGGCTAATTTTATGTCATTTCTTTGCACAGTATTGCTTCGAGTAGCATTATTCATTTGTGGAGCTCCTTGTGTCATTGTATTTATTATTTATAAATGGCGAAGGAGACATTTGTCAATGTATGGTGACATTGAAGAATTCTTGCAAAATCAAGCCAACTTAATACCAATAAGATATTCTTATTCTAATATTAAGAAGATGACTAGTGGTTTCAAGCATAAGTTAGGTGAAGGGGGTTTTGGCTCTGTATATAAAGGAAAACTTCGTAGTGGACGTCTTGTCGCTATAAAGATGTTGGATAAATCCAAAGCTGATTGGATAGATTTTATCAATGAAGTTAGTACTACAGGAAAAATTCATCATGTAAATGTGGTAAAGCTTCTTGGTTTTTGTGTGGAAGGATCTCATCAAGCTCTAGTTTATGATTTTATGGCTAATGGGTCACTTGACAAACTTATCTTTTCTCAAGAGGATAACAAGGTGTTGACCAATGAGAAATTATATGAAATTTCACTTGGTGTTGCTTATGGTATTGAATATCTTCATCGAGGTTGTGACATGCAAATTTGACATTTTGATATCAAACCTCATAATATTCTTCTTGATGAAAATTTCATTCCCAAGTTATCAGATTTTGGACTTGCAAAACTATATCCAACAAATCACAATACTGTGTCTCTAACAATGGCAAGAGGAACGTTTGGTTATATGGCTCCAGAGTTAGTGTACAAAAATATAGGAGGTATTTCTTATAAATCTGATGTTTATAGTTTTAGGATGTTATTAATGGAAATAGCTGGAAAAAGAAAGAATTTGAATGCATTTGCTAAGCACTCTAGCCAAATTTATTTTCCTACATGGGCTTATGAACAATTTAATGAAGGAAAAGACATTGAATTAGTTGATGATGCTATAAAGGAGGAAAAGGAAATAACAAAGAAGATGATTATGGTGGCATTGTGGTGTATACAACTAAAGCCAACTGATCGCCCTCCTATGAATAAAGTTATAAATATGCTTGAAGGAGACGTCAATGATATCAGCATGCCTCCAAGGCCTACCTTATCACTACTAGACCAGAAATAGCAAAGATGTTGCAATGCAAGTTAAAACTCAGCATGAAGAATGAACTGTTTGATCAAATAATTATGTAAATCATGTTAAATTCATATTTAAATTCAGATGAACTGGTATTTAAAATGTTACATTCACTATTGATGCCTAGAATGCACTTCTATATGTAATATTATTATGGGTATGATTAGATGATTAAATGTTATTAAATGTGATTGTGATGATGTACTTATGATGTTTTTGTGAGTGAAATGATTAAATTGATATAGTAATTACATGTAGTTGGAATGGTTTACTTGAGTGTTGATTGACAATTATTTGTTTCACATATAGTATATGTACATATATAGTATACATACATGTATAAGTATATGTATACATATATGTGTATGTATATGTATATGTAGTTGTATACGTATTATATATAATAGGTGTAAATGACTTGATGAAGTATATTTATGTGTATATAATTATATGAGAATAATGATGTAGAACAGAAATAAAATAAAGAGAGTATGTGTAAGGGGATAAGGGATCAATACGAGTGAGTTAACATTTTGACTTTATCTTTCACTTATAAGGATGGATGGTTTGTATTGGTATTATCATAAAAAAAAGTTAAAAAGAAAGAGAGAAGAAGATCATACAAGGAGAAGAAGGGGAGTTCAAAGGGAGATTTTAGAAGAACAAGAGATTAGAGAAAAAGAGAAGGAAGATTAGGGATAATCAATCCATATAACTTAAAAGAGTATTAATGTAAGAAAGGAGCAAGTAGAACTCTTGTTAGTGATTAAAAGAGGTAAGTGTATATTAATATAAATGATATGTACATGTGCTTAATTACCTTATTTTAATACTTGTATATATATTTGAGGCTTGTAAAGTATTATCTTGCATATCCATGAAAGTTACAATCACTTTTAACCTTATTCTTGCATGGATGGAGTTGAATGAGGTGGAAGCTATGTTAAATTGTATTTGATACAAGTTTGAACTTTAAATTATGTCAAATTGAAGTTTTTAGCAAGTTTTAGAAGCATTTTTATGATGTTTTGGTCATGGGATTAGGTTGAGAAGCTTAGGAAACCATTGGGGGTGATTTAGATGCTGAAAAGTGGTGAAAATAGGTGTTTTATAGGGGTGATGAGTCTAATATGACTCATGTTGGCTTAACATGCCCCAAGCTTAACTTAACACGACTTAGATAGGCCACTTTTGTTAGGTTTGAGTCTAACATGACTCATGTTCACACTTAAGGCTTATTGTTTAAGTGAATCTTGATGGGGAAACTTAGTATATGTCCTATGAAATTTATGTATGACTTGGCAAAGCGAAAAAATGAATGACACATGTTATTAAGTGTAGCTTTGCATGTTAAATACTTGAATGAGTGTGCATATGAAGTATAATGGTGAAATTATGTCATGAAATGGTTGAGGTGATTGTGTAAATGCTTGAATAGCATTGGTGAACTAAGAATGTATGAACATTGCATTTAGGTGTTGATAAAAGGAAAGCTATGACCTCCACACCTATAGAGGATCCAAACATGAGACATACCAGGTTTGTGCTTAATAATAATTAAATAGTGAAATGAGATTGACAGGTAATGGTAAAGCCTGTTTGAATATGAATGTGACTTGAATAGTTATTATAGTATGTTTTGGTTATCTAATACTATTGGAATGATAATTTTGTATAGAAATAAAAATGAAATGCTATTGAAATGGTGTTGGATTATGCTTAATAATGTAATGTGGAAATTGATGACTTTTGAGTTATAAAATGGTTGTTAAACTGTGATTTAACCATTGAGCATACATTGAATGGTGTATTATGATAGGCAATGCATTTTATCTCATAAGCATGACATATGGTAGAGGAATAAAGGAGGCAATGTAATAACTAAGGGTGGAGGAATAAGAGAGGCATGCAAATTATATAAACGATGGAGAAATAAGGGAGGCATGAAAATTGTATACATGGTAGAGGAATAAGAGAGGTGAATATGTACTTGAAATAAAATAAATGTGATATGAAAGCCAATACAAATTATGCACAATCATAGTAGCTGAAATAAGCAATTTGGGATTGCCAATGATGATGAACAAAAAAGGGAAACATGATGCATATAATGCATACATTAGCATCATGCATAATAATCATTTAAATGATTAAGCATATGGATATGACATGGAACAATATTGTTTTATTAATCAATGTTAATTACAAATGAACTATGGTATGGGATTGTATTATGAATTATTGAATGATAGGAATGAAGTGAATGTGTAATGAGTTAGTGCAAGGTTATGATTTAAGTTATTAATGAATTATGATGAAATGTTATATATAGTTAATTATGCTTGTCCTAATGTACAATGTTTGTATACGCTATAGATTATCAATATTAACTTTTTCTGTGATGTGGCTCATATCATTAGGTAGCTTATAGTCATGTTCACTTTTATTTAAGCACCATTAAGTTTTATACTCAACATTTATTTGTTGATGAATGTAAGTCTGAGTAGTTAGCTGAGGGTCAAGATCAAAGAACATTAGTTCATTTAGGATCCTTATTGATTTTGTATAGCTAAGGTTGATAATCTCTTAGGCTATGTAATAAACTCTTAATAATAATCTATTTATGCAATTATCAACTTTCTATGTAATATTTATATGCAGTAAATGTTCAAACTTGATTGTGATTGTACATATTGAACACGCAATGATGTATATATTTAAGCTCATATTTAATCAAAGGTTATTATGCATAAGCACATTTTAACAAATGATTAAAGTGTATGGTTATTGGCATGCTTAAATTATTCATATAATTTAAATGGTTGATCACCTTATTATGAAGGCATAATGTATAATGGGATGTAATGATTGAGTGCAAAAAAATTGCTAGATCCCTTGTAGGATGATTGCTACGTCTTGGTGTAGGAGTAGGATGCATTAACTATTCTATGAGAGCATGTGAACCATATGGGGTGTCACATAGAAAGCCTAAATTACCTTTTCTTTATAGGATTCAGACTAATCCATGGGGTATTATTTGATGAAGATAAAAAAATGGGTTGGATGCAATTACATCTTCAACATGGAGTATTACTTTCTACGATAGGTGTGATTTGTTTATATGCTCTAACAACCTTGAGATTCTAACCCTTGAAATTAGTAATTTTTATATAAAAGGATAACATTAAAATGGGGCCAATATCAAGATTCCCACATAAAGATCATATACTTTAAATTTTAAACTACATCATAATTATCTTTCATTTCAATGAAAGTTGTAACTTGAAATTTAAAATTCAAAATTTCTATATTTAATCTATATAACAAACTATCCATGCACTCCATACAAGATATGTAGATCTAGTCCAGACAGGTTGTAGGGTAGAACTTCTCTTTCCTCCTCGAAGCTTCATGGTTGATGCCTTTCAAAATCATCAAACCGAATTTACCTTCTTTCTATTACATTTATTTATAGTAACAAAAAATAGGTCAATTTTAAGAACAAATCAGTAAAAAATTTTTCATTTAATCATTGATTTATAAATAATTTATAAATAATTTCATTAAATTGATTCTAGTTATTAAGAAAGCACCTTATATTGAGGCTAAGAATATTTGATGCAACATAATCTTAATTTTCTATCCTAAAAATATGAAGCTATCCATTCTTCATCACATATTTTTTTCCAACCTTATAACTTTAAATTTGTTTTTATGTATTACTAAGTTATCCTTATAACTCATTGGTTGATTTCTTCTTACCATAAAATCTAAAATATTTGAATTCGATAATGTTGATCTTTCTCTTTCAGTTGCAACAACTTGCCAAGAAAAAGAAATGTATCGATAACTGGAAATGAAGAATGAAGATCTAGAAAATAAGAAAAGGAAGCAAAAGAAGAAAATGAAGGAGGAGGAGGAGAAGGACCATAATTGTAAATCAAGAATGAAGATTTAGAAAATAAGAAAAAGAAGAAGAAAAAGAGCAACATAAAATATGAAAAGTAAGATAGAATAAGAAGAATGAAGAGGAGGATAGAAGGATGTGGAGAGTAAAATATATGAGAAATTGGAGAATAATTAAAAGATGAAGTAAAACTTAAAGAATCCATAAAAAAATAATGCATGTCACACAATATGAAATTCAAGAACTTAGAGAGGTAAATCAACAATTATTGAGAGAAGCTATAAAGGGATCAAGAAAATGAAGGTCATACGTAAAGAAGAAAAGGTGGAGATAAGAGTATTGTCAAATGATGAAGAATGTAGGAAAGAATGGAAAGATAAAGCTAATTCTACAATAATTAAACTTTTAAGAATATATAAGGTTTCCTTTAAATATTGCAATTTAATAAATTTAGATTTTCCTTAGACCACCTAATAAGTTACAATCCACAATATGATGAGTAATTATGCAAATATTCATGTATTATAATTGTAAAATTATTATGCCCTTTTTGAATTACCAACCCAATTAATGGGTGTCGAAACCAACAAATTATTTTTCCTACGTCCTATGTAGAAATTATTTTTGTAGTACATGGAAGAAGGGTCGATCCTATAGAGAATGGACAAATCCTTTGATCCTTTACAATCAATGATTCAGAAAGAATGAGGTTTAGAAAATAAAAGAAAATAAAAATATTTTTGGAAACAATTCAAATGATAAAATCTCTTTATCAAAAGCAAGCAATTATTCATTTATCATATGGTTATTGATTCATTGATAGTTTTAAGACCATTCATTAAACTGGTTATAGTAATGGAAGCAACTTCTCATAATCAATCCCTCCTTAATATTAAAATGACTAAGAGAAAGCTATATGATCACTTCTAGTTATCAAATAGACATATGAAGAATAACTCTCATAAGTCTATCAAATAACCACTTAAGGAACTAGATGAACCTAATTTAAACTAATAATAAAAAATGCTTATATTTTTTAAACTAGATTGTAATAATCCATTAGGAAAAATAAACTATTAGTAGGAATGATAACTCCTTAAGTTACTACCAATAACAAGTTAGAAAGATAATTCTGGATCTAGTAACTTGTATGATGATTTACTATCATTGAACATATGCAACAGGCCTTAATTACACACCTCCAAAAATGGTAGTAGTTCTATGATTTATAAGATTAAAACAAATAGTGAGAAGTCTAAAATAATAAGTTTACTTAGATCCTACATGCCATAAATAATGAAATCTTATGTTGCCTTTAATTGAGAATAATAAAAGTTTAGTGTTACATCATTGGCTTACAACATAAAATAAAATGAAAGAAATAAACTTTATTAAGAAAACTTAGAAACAAGAGTCAAGAGTAAAAGTAGTCTCTATAATGGAAACAATCCTCCCATTTATAGAGATAAAAAATGAGAAAATAGATGAATAAATAATCTCTAAGATAATATTTATATCTCTTAAATAGATATCTAATATTATCTCTGGAATTGAAATACAAAATTTGAATTTCAAATCTTGTTAGTTTGATTCCTGCAAGTTCTATTCTTTTTGTGCCTACAATCACAAGTCATAAGCAGTTGATGTTTTTAAATTCTTATTAAAATGTTCCTTTTACCTTCCTTTTTCACCTTTTATCTTCATTTTTCACTTTTTACCTAAAAATTTTGTAAAATTCAAAAACATATGAAAGTTAAATGTTCTAGAATATTTTATTTATAAAATAGACTAATAAAATACCAAAAAATATGCATATTTTATGTTCGATCATATGCCCTCACACTTGCCAAATGCTTATCCTTAAGCATTCCAACTCTCATTCCTAATTCAAAACTCCCAATTTCATTTAAACATTGTATCCAAAGATAGGAGAAATATCAACCAAAAAAAGCATTCAAATGTAGTTAACTCTTCAAAACATTTAGTACCTTAGTAACATGTAATAAAATTCCATGAACCTTAAACCAAATAGGAAATGCACATCTGTTATATCAATTATGACCAAGCAGAAAGAGTTTTTCACTTACCAACACAAGATAGAATAACTCAAAACCTATCAAATACCGTATATCATAATCAACATTATCCAATAAGAACTAGATTTTTGTAATTTCTTTTTTAGTTTTTTTATTTTTTTGGATTAAGACGAGGACTTAAGTTAAAGATGCACAATTTAGCCCTAAAAAGGGTCACTCTTGCATCACTAATATCTTCATTCATAAAGGCTACTTAAAGAAAATTAGGCCCAATCCACCGAACCTAACTAATAATGGTGTATTTGTCTCCCTTAGATGGTATTTTTTGAATTATTAACAGCTTAATAAGGGTATAATTCTTCCAATATCAATGTCTCCACATGCAAAGATTGCTTAAGGACCTGAGTGTCATACCACTCAAATCAACTAAAATTGGTGAAACCATACTTATTTGGATTTTTTTTCTTTTTGTTTTGATTTTATCTTTTTTTTTTCTAGTCTTAAAGACTTCTCATACACTAGTGAAATGGATATTTGGCAAGAATAACCAATTCTACACATATGTCAATAAAAGAAACATGTAAATTATCCAAATTTTAAGGCATGCTCAATTTACTCTTTAAGCTAATATAATAAAATCTCATTACACATCATCTAAATGCCTAGCATTCATCCAAGTCAACCACATAAAAATAGATGTTATTTTGGAAGTTTAGAATAAAATGACATAGTTTGAAAATAATAGATGATAGTTATCCAAGGTTCCCAACCCTAAGAAGCAAAATTTCATTTTTATTATTTAATAGAAATTTTGATATCTAAGCAGCATTTGGTCATTGAAGAAATTGTAAGCCAAGAGTTAAAATTTATGATGAAGGTAACTTCTTCTCAATTAAGTTATGTTCTACCTAGCTAAATTTATTTAGAGTGATTAAGTGTGTGTGGTTTTTGTTTCAAATCTGACCATCATTATTGCACCATTGTCCTTAATTATACCTAAGAGCCATTTCTTTCTTATGCAATCTTCCAATATTACTTTCCCTATATCAATAGTTTAATCTTAGCTCATATGTTGGTTCATATAGAGTGACTCCGATGGACAGAAGGACATGAGAGCTTATAGTGGAAAGGAGGCAACTGTTTTTTCATTGTCAAAAACATAGCTCAAGAATTACATTCTTATTTGGGTAATAGTTATTGAATTTTACCACTAGGAAAGGTCAGTTATGATTTTGTAATTTATGAAGCATGCATTATTATAATTATGTATAATTTTGGTTTCTTGTATCAGGGTAGCCGAGTTTAGTAAACTCCTAAATTAAGTTGATTTTAAGTGTTAAAATACACTAAGTTAAGCATATGTCGAATCCTTCATAATGAAAGTATTTATGTTTATAATGTGTGTGCTGATTAAGGGTAATTTATGCATGAATTTGATTGGAGCACTTGCTATTAATAGGTATAAGACGTTGAATTTCCTTTTCAAAATAAGTCTTGCTGGAATATTAGGAATATCATGGAGTTGGTCCACATGAGCAAAGTTCTTAATATAATAAAATGTATTTATCAAATGCATGATGTAAGAGAGGAAAATGTATTTGTCAAATGCATGATGTAAGAGAGGAAAATGTATTTATTAAATGCATGATGTAAGAAAGGAAAATGATGGTAAAGTTAATGAATGTTTACTAATGTGCATGCGAATGATAATTGATGAAATAAACTACTAAAACCTAAATAAATAATGAAGTTGTAAGACCATGAGTATGCAAGTGCAAATAAGGGACATAGGTGAATGTAAGTTTTGTGAGATGCATGTAATTGTTAGTGTAGACCTTGACTTTTCACTTACTCGCTACAACTCTGGATTTTCTTTGATTTGGCTTGGTATAGGTGCCCAGTGTCAATCCCAATTTGCATACATGCCTTTTAGCCTGCTATAAGTGCTCTGGATATGTGGAGCATGTTATATTTTTCTTGTGGAAGGTGGAGTACATAGTATGTATTTTCTGATGTGCGGAGCACATGGTGCTACATGCTACGCATGTTTAAAAAATATACGCATGGTGTATAGCCTTTTCCCATGCAAATCTAATATGCTTCATATATCACCATGAATTTAGGGCATATTTGATGCTTGTTGAGCATGGGGCACACATCCTAATATGCCCCTATTAGAGGGCATATATAGGTGGATTTTGCTACATGTTAGGTATGTACTACTACATGTTGCGCATATAGCCTTTTTCTGGACTATATGTTGCACATATAGCACTCTATATTGCACATGTCCAATTTAGTTTCATAGAATCCCATATTATTTGCTTGCTTTTGGTAACTAATGACCCTCACCTATAAATATGAGCTATATGTTTATAAGAAAAAGGTCTAAAAATCAATGAATTACACCTGAACTTTATCAATTGATCACTGACTTAATTAAGCATTTAATTAAGTTATTAATTAAGATTAGAGACTAATTAATCCTACTTTAAACCCCCAATCATATTTTGGAATCAAGAAAGCTAATCTCTTGGTGAGTGTGGAAAGCCTCTTCCTCTTCTCATTTTCTCTTGATTTCATTATGGGTTTGTGATTTTTGCTTTGTTTTTCATTGATTGGCTTCAATCATGAATGTAACAGGAGCATTCATAGCTTTCTTGTACCTTGAATGATCCATGTAATCACATATTTGTTGAGATTTATGATTTATTTGTATTTTTTCCTGAAAATTCAACTTGCTTTGATTTCTACACGCTATGTGCTATGCACAACCCTCTATATGTACCACACATAACCTATATACGACACACATTATGATATATGTGGTGCATATAGTTGCCAATTTTCCTAGATTTTCATTATTTTCATTCATTTTCACTTGATTTCATTGATGCTTATCAAAGTTTTTAATAGCATTAGTGGTTTCACAGTAACCCTAATAATCTGAATTCATCATACATTGATCCAACATGATTAATTTTGGCTCCAAAATTACTTTTCAAGTGAAATGCTTATTTAATTTATTGATTATTGCAATTGATATGATTGGCTTGGATTAAATGTGTTTTCCATCTTTAATTGACACTTGAATGATGTTAAAGTCCTCCAACTTCATTATGCTATGATCAATTTATGTTGATTTTGCCATTAAATCAATTAATTTTCTTGTCTCAATTCTCAAGGTAGCCTCTCGAGAAGACTGCAATATTGCTCTAAGTGGGCATCTGATCCATGCATCCCAAGCCTCACTCTAGGTCTCGATGAAAGCTTGCCTATAGTAGTGATTCCATTAAGGACTTAGAATGAAGTGTGATAGCATTGAAATCTTAAAGTTTCATATCAATTTTCTCATTCTAGCTAGGTTAGTTGTATTGCATATCACGTACATAGTTTGCATTTGCAAACCACTGTTTACCCTATGTCAAACTAATGATTATGGGTGAGAGAGTACTTTTGACTCTATTTGACTCATTGGGAAAGTGAATTTGCCTTCACCACTCGCTGCCTTGTATTGTTGACTGTCAATGATTCCTTGAATGGATAGACACTAAGTATAGCCCTATATCGATGATTCCATTAAGTTTGATAGGTTATGGAAAATGTGGCTGAGGACCTTAGCCTGTTCTTATCAGATTAAAGCCCATGTAGCTAACCATAATAACATTCCAAAACTAGGACCCTTTATTTGCATGCTATATTGATCTATGCCTTATCATATTAGTCGATTTGCTTAAATCTGACCTATTTTCTCACCTTGTATTACTTTACTAGGAGTCAGAATCCTTTCATGATTCTATATTAGTTGCATAACCTCATACTTATTCCATTGGCATTCTCTTATCATACTAATATGATCATGCCATCTTGCTCTGCTAAGAGTTAAAATCCTTTCATGATTTTATATTGGTTGCATAACCTCATGCCTATTCCATTGAGATTCTCTTATTATAGCAATATGATCATGTCATCTTGTTATACTAAGAGTTAAAATCCTTTCATGATCCTGTATTGGTTACATGCCTCATGCTTATTCCATTAGTATTCTCTTATCATAGCAATATGATCATGCCAAAATGCTATCCGATTTTCATTGTAATCCTTTATATGATCAAGCAATGATCATCCTTTTACTTACCTCACATGCTAAGAGTATCGTACCTCGAGCTCCCAGTGTAACTTTAGGCTAGTATCCCCCTAGGAGATTTTTGACCAAACAATCTTTATGGAGGTATAAGGGTGGTAGGGAGTACTGCTGTGTACTACATGTTCACGAACCCTTTTCATGTTTTTATCCAACACACACACATGTATTTGTGTGCATGATTTTCACTAACAATTTTCTTTTGTAGCCATAATACTAGATATTTCCTAGTATAGGTCATGCATACATCCTATGTATCGCATCACATGTATCACATGCAATAGCATACACATACATATTCATTCATGTTAACTCCCTCTATCATGTGTAGACCATGTTAGACTTATAGCCTACTAAGAATGTTGCATCTCCATTAGACACTTTCTGCTCTATGCTTGATGATGCCTCACTTGTTGCTATTTAACAGCTTATTGATCAGTCTATGGTCAAGCTCTTATTTAGTGACTTCAAGAGTCTGTAAGAGTAGCGCGCCTCGAACGCGGGAGCGCTGCACGCTGTTCAGCGTGAGATGCCGTGGTGCTTGCTCTCAATGGCACAATTCCATAGTTGATTGGTCTTTAACCTAGAAAGATCGCGTCGAGGTTATTAATGGAGTCGCCACCTAGTTTGTTTTTATCAATTCAATTGAATGACTAGACAACCAGGAAATAAAACCCGGGCCTCCCTGTGTTGGAAAGCGGCCTGAATTTCTT
>CANYBF011296574.1:0-17534 GCA_948192965.1 Dalechampia spathulata | reverse complement strand
GTCTCTATTTAGAGACGGATCTGAAACCGTAGCTAATCCGTAGCTAAATAGCTACGGATTAGCGACGGAACTTTGTCCGTCGCTAATCCGTAGCTATTTAGCTACGGATTAGCTACGGGATTTATCGGTCTCTATTTAGAGACGGATTATAAACCGTAGCTAATCCGTAGCTAAATAGCTACGGATTAGCGACGGGCAAAGTTCCGTCGCTAATCCGTAGCTATTCCGTCGCATTTATTTTAGCGTCAAATGGTTAACCGACGGAAATAATCCGTCGCTATTTCCGTCGCTATTCAAGATAGCGACGGCAAAGTGCCATTTAGCGACGGATATGTTCCGTCGCTATTTTCAATTTTTTTTGTAGTGAATCATCATTAAATTAATCATCAAGGACCAAACATAATGTAAATAGTTTCATTCATTTACAAAATTGGAATATTCATTACTTGCATTTCTCTCTTTGAAAACCCCTTCCTTTTCTTCCTGTGAGTAGCTCAGTTTCCGTCTCTGTTACAGCAGCGATCGATTATCTTTCTCCCCATCGATCATCGACGGTTGTTACCGTTTTTGTTATTATGTCTATCTCTTCTTTGTTCAAATCTTTGAGTTGGTTTACGGTTTCAGAGATTCATAATTTAGCTTACTTAGAATTAAAAGATGTATTTATTTATATCCAAGATGGGTTTGGTTGATCCATCATTTTTGTTGAGAATGATAAAGCGCTTTGATCTCTCTTTCACGGATTAGAATCATAGATCTTAGTACGTGAAATCGTTTACCAATAATTCATGAATCACGACTTCTACCTTCTTTCTACGTGCTTTATAATATTACCACATTACCAATAATTTCTTCATATAAAAATGTATATCAATTACCATTCTCATGAAAAGAAGAATAAGATTCGGCAAATAAAGCCAGTCTTGATCAAACACACATCGTCAAATATATATATATACAAACACACATATAGATATATTCCAATGTCTACTTGTGATGACCATGACTCAATGCTAACCAACAATCATATTAGTACAAAAGAGGCAATGTCAAAACCATAAGAAAAGTGGTAATAAGAACAAGACGTTACAACTAGGCAGAAGAAGTCGACGCCATTAATTTGGTATTTGCTTCTCAACAAGTTTCCTTTAATGAGTAAAATGCCATTCACAAACTCAAAATTAAGCTTACAAACTGATTACAATCTTAAGCAATCAATTTCTAATTATGGCATTCTTCATTCCATATTCATATAATAATATAATCATTCACAACCATCTTCCCTTTTCTCCATCACCTTCATTATTCTTGAAAAAGCCTTAATTATAGCATTTAAGGGCCACCTTGAGTTATACTCAATATTTAATAAAGCAAGTTTGCTTTATGTACAAAATTAATATTTCTAATCAATTTATTCATAATTTACGACTAGATATTATTAATGCATTTATTAAAGGCATATATAGTTGCATTTGCTCCTCAAGATTTGATATTATATATATATATATATACATATACTTTTATTATTGTATTTTTCAGTAATATCGTTTTTTCTCCTTCAATTATACTCCAAAGATGATCATTTTAAACATAATAGTTATGATTATATTTTGATTTTCATGAAATTTTAATGCATAAGACAAAATAGTCATTGAAACATCAATTTTTTCACATTAATCAAATGATTTACCAATAAGAAGATCATTTTATATGGAGGAATTTTGATAAACGTTGACAATAGGAAAATTTTAAAATATATATATTATCTACTTTTTTGGAAAAATTATGAAAATAATGAGTTTTTAAAATATTTATAAAAATAAAATTTTAAGGGTTTAAGGTAAATTTATTTTAGATTATAAAAAGTTTTAGTTAGATTTAATATAAATTTATTACAAGTTCACTATAAAAAAAATTATTAATTTCACTTATAAAATTTTTAAAATCATTCCACATTATTAAAAACCATGAAAATGAAATCTATCATTTTTAATTATAGAAAAATAAAAGTCAAACAAAATTAATTATTATTAAATATACAACAATAAAAACTATATATGACACAAACCTTAGTACCTTATTTGGGAAGTTAATAGTGGAAGGAAGGAAAATAAAGAGAAAAGATAAATTTGATTTTTATTTATTTCTTTTCTTATATTTGAAAAATAAATAAAAATATGAGTGAAAAGAAAATAATGTTATTTATTTTATATGAGAAACTTAGAATAAAAAGTGAAAGAAATATGTTTTTATATGAAGTGACTATTTTAACCTTATCAAAACATTAAGACAAGTTATATGAGATACGAAAATAAAATGGCATAAATGGAAATTTAAAATTTAAAAGTAAATTTTCCTTCTATGATATTTATTTTCTTTCATTAATGAAAGAAAAAAGATATGAAAATAATTCATATTTTTAAATTAAAAAATTATTTATCGTTGTATTTTACTTTCTTATTATTCTCTTTTTTTTTGATAATCCAGGTGTCTGTGCTTGCGCTCCCCTAATCCTGGACCTATGACCCAACTCCCAAGGACCATAGATGGGTAAATCTGGGTCTGATCTCAGTCAACAAGTACGAGTATTGGCTCCCGACGCAAAGTCCAGCAGGGCTTACAAACCTTGTTGCTCCTCCCTTCCCCCTAAGGATTTACAAACCAAGTTACTCCCCCACCACTCGAACCTGTAACCTAGTACCATCGGTTCCAAGTCTTTACGGTTGAGCTGCCCCATGGGGGTACTTTCTTATTATTCTCTTTTCTGTTTTATGATTCCTATTAGCAAATTTCAAAGCAAACTGCCATGATTTTGACTCTCAGTGCCCTTGCAGAGAGAGGCACAGGAAAATGAATGGTTTGAAGTTATTGTCGAAGAAATTCAGGTTGACTTTCATGCCCGGTTGCAGTTATTGTCCATGATCATGCTTGGGTTTTCAAGCTCTCCAAAACCCCCACATATTACTTGTTCATTTTGGGCAAATAACATTAACAATGAACATCAATAATATTCTACTAAAAAAATGTTTATACTTTGACTAAAATCCCCATGATTTATGGGTTTATGGTTTTGATTCGTAAAACTTTTTATGTTTGAGAGATCAAAATCGTATAAGATAAAAGAAAATATTATCAACCCAGAAAAATATATCATTAAAAAAAAAGGATATAATATACGTAACGATTCAAATAGCTAGATGAAATTGAAGTATGAAATTTGTAGAGGGAGGGGGACTTCACATGAACCGTCAAAATGCAGCCCCTTATCAAACAAACATGATAAGATGAATTTCACAAGTACAATTCCACTTTTTCTAAGTATAGATTTCATCATTATGTTTAATTTTAATTGTTGAAGGAAACAAAAACACCATCTTCCACTCCATTTCTTGATTGATGTAAAAGGATAATAATTTAATGTTTGATCTAATGTTGGGGGTTCACCCCTCAACTTCATATGGATGTGGTGTAAATAAATTAATTTCATTCAAATAATTCATATCCAAATATTAAATATATCTAACTATTTGAAATCTTTTCACTCAATTTTAATTTTTTTAATTTCAAAATCTAGAACATCTATTCAACGAATGAAGGTTTTTCAAACTTGGGATTCCTTTCCGACAACACCCCATTTAGTTTTCTTTGTTGAATATGTGCCCATGTCTAAATGAAGTTACTATATCCTATTCCTAACGGTAGATGGAGAAATTTGAGAGCCAAGTACTTGCTCTAGGTTTTAAATGATTGAGAGGAAAGTTGTATGCTTAGATCCTAAGGGAGTTGGAACAGGAAACGTGAGGATGAGGATGAAGCATGTGAATCATAACGTCGGTGTCCCATCAATCATACAATTTGGTTAAACAGGAGAAACAAAAGCTGAAACCGCCATGTTCATAAATTTCCAATAACCAATATTGCCAAATGCACAACTCCAAAACTTTGCAAAACATGATCAACACCACTCACTCTGCAATTTCCTGAAAGAAATGCGAAACAACACCCATTAACTTTAATTGCAAAATCAAGATTACGACTACCATCAACCAAAAGCTTCATTCATGTCTTTTTCTCTGCCCCACACCATGTGGGCGTCATATATAATATATATGCATACACACACCCTTTGGCATCCATGCCACCGCCATGCCATTTATGCACATCTTCATCTCCTTTTATTTTTTGATGACTTTTTTTTAATATAAACGATTTTTGTATCATATTATTAATTGGGTGTATTTCAAATTCATATTGATAACTTTTTTTTAAGGAAAAAAAAAGAATTTAAAGGCAATCAATGAAAAACTTGCACCTTGTGGTCATTGGTCGCTGAGGCTAGTAACTATACACAGCAAACTAGCCAGCCAAATTTAATTATATTTCTAAGGCTAATAGCTTAGCTCTAACGAATTAGTTACGGCTATCAGAATTGTGATAAGCAATTACCTGTAATGATTCCGCCACCTGAAAAGATTCAATCCAAAATCCTTTTCTAGATGGAAGGAATAAAATAATATTCTATTATGGAAGTTGATGTAAAATGGGAGGAGAAATACTATGCATGAGCATGTGAGGAAAATATAGAATTGGAAGACAAAGATACAGAAAAAGACAATGATGAGAGCAATTGTTACCTGTCATCTTATGCTTAAAAGCATTGTGATATGAATTATTTCATCTTCAGGTCCCTTCTCTATCCATCTCCACCTTTCGATGTTTCTTTGTCTTCCTAATTAAATCACTGCTTTTCTTCCCTTTTTCTTTCATAATTCATATCAACTCATCATCGTAAATAGACTGTAATTGTACACATATTAATATGACATCATGAAGTTCTACGCTTGTATTAGTCCTAATGTGGGTAAATGTAAGAAAAGTAAAACAATAAAGATGAGTGAAAACCCTCAACCCACAAAAGAATTGATCAAAATGCAATCTTAATGTACTTAGTCTTGATTATTAGAGCATAAAATATTAATCATCATTTCTTCTTGTTCTTATCTTTGCCGTTGAAGAAGATTGAACCTAAGCCAAATAAATTCCCTGATGGAACATTTAACACAGGATTAACACGAACACCATTGCCGTAAGATCCATAGTTCTTCTTCAATGGAGGCTTGTGGTAATTGCTTGAATAAGAAGAAGATGACGACGACGAAGATAATGATGATTGTGACTTGATGAATGCTTGTTTTTGCTGCTTATGATTAGAATTATCTCTTGCCAATGGTGCCCTTTTGGCAGTGCTTGTGGTTGGTGTAGAACCAGTAGAGTTACTTCTTGATAATAGAGGCAACGGACAGAAACTTCTGCCATACCCACTCACACAATTCAGACTACTACTTCTCTTGAATCGCCAGAATGATTTGGAATTACTTTGCTTCTCTTCCGCTTCATCACTGTTCGTACTTTTCATATCTTTGATTGATTCTTTCTTGTTTGAACTATCATCTGATGATAAAGGTTTAGCAATGGGTGCAGTCTTTTTCTTGATTTCTGCTGGAATAATCTTCCCGTCGGAGAAAAGTTCATCAGCTAAAGATGATTCTTGATCGAAGCTTTTACGAGTGCAGAAATCAAAATCAATACTTCCTATGGAATTTGATCGGAAAGGATGATGTTGCTCGATGGGAACAATTCCAGAAAGACAAAGATCATGAGAAAATGAAATTCTTGGACTAATACCAGTGGAAGAATTACCATTATTATTATCTGAACACAGCTCAACTGCCATTTTCTTCAACCTTCAAACTGTTTACTTCCAAGAAAACATATATATACTTATAAGGATCACAATAAATAACCAAACTGATAATATCATATCAATCTTAACAGAAAAGAAGGCGTATTAAGAGATTTGAAAAGCTAACAAAACCGACATTTATATAGGGAAAGAAAAGGGATGGATTGGAATGGAAGAAAACCCATTATGAAAAGAGCAAGAAAGAGATAAATATGAAAAGGAAATTAGTGATATGGGTTGGGAAGATGTCGATGAAGAAGATAACGACTAGTGCGGATTGATGGAAGCTGCAGAAGAAGAGATTGTTGGGAGACGACTCTGTCTGTAATTTCTGGATGAGAATTGTAATTGTTTGTTTGCTAGATTAGCAGACGTACAGATATAATAATAATAATAAAGCAGAAAAGCTGTACCATTTATCAACTCAATAAATAAATAAAATTGTAATTAACATCAATTTTAATAATTATAAAGCTCTTATGATTCATATATTTCAATCAAAAATATAATGACTTTAAAAAGCTTACCTTTTTGCTTATTATTGTCCATATAATTTTTATTTGTTGGTAATTAAGTAATTATTTATTTATTCTTTTGTATGAAAAATGGTCTATAACTTTATATTTTTAATAAATCATAATTAAAACATTAGTTTATAACTTATTTAATATTCATTATATTACATATCATTAATATCATAAATATATTTTAAAAATTATTGTAAAAATGTATCTTGTCAATTTCATTTAAAAATTAAAAGAAAAATACGTTCCAGTAATTTATTACAACCTCAGAATATTTAATTGGTTATAAAATTTATTATAAAATAAGTATATGATAAAAAAAATATGAATGATAGACATTAAGCAAAGGACGAAATTATCTCTAATTAATTATGGATTATACATTAATATTATGTTATTAAGCTAATCTTGGAGAAGGTCAAGGGGGTTTCTTAGTGTATAAAACACAGATTGGTGGC
This sequence comes from Dalechampia spathulata, assembly GCA_948192965.1. Classification (NCBI taxonomy): domain Eukaryota; kingdom Viridiplantae; phylum Streptophyta; class Magnoliopsida; order Malpighiales; family Euphorbiaceae; genus Dalechampia; species Dalechampia spathulata. The sequence goes on along the minus strand of CANYBF011296574.1, from coordinate 10,809 downwards.
ATACCACTAACGCATGCAATAGATCTCGTCGGCTTCCCTTTCACGATTTCAATAGATATGCTTCTTATTAATTAATCATATGAAACCAATATATTAATAAATGATTTCTCATCCATTCTTTTAATATTAAAGCTTTCAATTTACGAAATTTATCCAATTCAATTTTTTCATCTTTTGTTATAATTATCAAAAATTAACTATATATAAATAATCAAAATTATATATCTAATGTGAAACCATATATGATATAATCGAATTAAACTAAGATTTTTTCCATCTTTTATACTAATTTTTTCATATAAATTATATGAATTATCATCTATAAGACTATGAGTATATGCTTATATTTATGCTAAAACTCATATCTTCTAAGTTATTTTTATCATTCTATTCTCTTATCACTTTTAACTATATTCATAGAAATCCCAAATTCATTCAACAAATCTATAAAAATCAAATTCAGATAATGATTGAATTTTAATAACCTAATCCTTTAAGCCAATAATAATACAAATCTAACTTGAAAATTTATAATTAAATTTATCCTAATTTAATTATGAGGTCCATAATTAAAATTAATTTTGTTGACAAACTTTATCTTAATATTGATTTCAATTATAGACAATATGTATAACAAAATCTAAGTTGTTGGTCAACTTCAAAAAAGAATCTTCAATCAATTTTGATTCTTCTTTCTAATTTTTTCATTCTATTTTTCAATATTTGAATGATAAAATTACATACTTATAATCAAATACAGTATACTGCTGAGGTAAACATTTTTTCCTTAGACTTAGGAGATAAATTAGGCATGTTCTACACCACTGGAGCACTCCCTATGTTTCTCTTTTGGGATAATACTTATAACTTATGCACCATGACAGGCCTAAAAGATATGACTATGGTATCATCTTTTCTTCCCTCTTTCATATTATTCTTTTATTTTCGAAAGCTTTTAATTTTATATTGGATAATTTCATAACAATAAATTTTTCAAATTCTTTTAATCCCACTTCAAAAATAAAAGAATTTTCTACCATGATTGAAATTTTCCGAAAAGACAATAAGATATCCAAGCAAAGAAAGGAATAAATGGTAGTAAGGATAATCACGACCATCATCAACCTTGGTGACGATGAATGACCAATGGCAATAGAGCAGTATATCATGAAAAGCCTAAACACAAAACGATGACATGTTGCCACAGAAAATGAGCACCATCGTAACAACCATGGTCATGGTCATGGTCATGACAACTATGGTTCAATATAAAGTTGAGGGCTTTTCAGAAACACAATGACTTTTCCACCTTGAAGAAAACTTTCATGGGACATATGGAGTCTTCTAATGCCAATGTTTCTTCTGCCATAATGCTGCTTTACAAGCCATAATCAGATTTGTCGACCAAGTCTATCCTAGATCCTCATCTGATAATGGCCTGCATATATTACTCTAATGCACCTTAACCAGCCTAAGTTGACCATTTTATCATGCCTTCAGAGGTTTCGATTGATCGTACAAAATGTGCTTCTAGTGGTCTTTCAAGGGACTAAGTTATTCAATTTCTTCCATGAATCGAGTCGTCTACTTCTTGTTTTAAAGAAAAAAATAAGCATAAATACTATAATACATGATTAAGAGTTGATCAACTCGATCAAACTCAACACCAAACAAACCAATACTCATTGCTATTCATGATATCAAACAAGTGACAATGAATGGCGTAATCATCTTTTAAAAAAGTTGGTGTTTTCATGGAACCCTAATAATGTTGGTGAGTGAACCACCATGACAAAAGAGGCCAAGGTGTTGACATAATTTGTCTAACAGAAAACAGGCAATGCACGCCTTTGTCAGTGAGACTCTCTCGACTCCTGGTCAATTTCATCCTGCTCTTGCCTGCCAACACTCTCCTCAATTTGTGGCCTGTATTCTTTTCCGTCTTCTCGATTTGAGCCCATTGATAGCACTGCTTGCCATTGGGATCACCCGTCTATTTCATATCCCATCCATTTTTATGAATCATGCCTTTAAGTTTTATTCATGTTGTAATCTTTATAATTTCATATCTTATGTTTAATATAATTATTGAATGTTTTTTTTTATTAATCTAAAAATATATAAATTGGTAAATCTATTCCAAATGAATATAATAAGATATTTAAATAAGTCATAATTCTACACGGTATCAACTATTCATCACATGAATATAATATAGTTTTACCCCATGACTAATAAATCATATCAATTTATATGAATAATAATTCTATAAATGATTTAAATATGACCAGAATAAATATATTGTAAAATAAATATCAATATGATATGAAAATAAATAAATATATTATGAATCAATATAATGTATAATAGTAAGTTATAAATATTTAAATGAATAATGATTTAATATTATATGAATCATTTATTATATTATAATAAATGAATTTACATGAACATCAACACCAGAGATTATCATCCTAATTAAAAGGATATATTTGTTTTTAAACAAAGATCATACATGTTTATTTTTTAATATTAAATAATCTATAAAAAGAAATTTCAAAATAAATTAATTTATTTTTGAAATTTAAACTAAAATATTTTTAAAATTAGAAAATAAGAGGCTACGTTACAAGATTTTCACCTTATATTGCACAAATCACAATCAAGAGTTGTTACGAAATGACTCACTTCTAATCAAATTGCTATTAATTTAATGCATTTTTTTATTACCAATAATAATATCATAATATTTAAAGAATTTTTCCAAATAATAATTTTTTCATAAATATAACAATTTTTACTGGAAATTTTATATGCCTCTCTAATATGTAATAAACATATATTAAGCATTGAAAAATGTTATTTTTATAAGAATATTTCAATAAATTTAAAAATTCCCTTCTTATTAATATATGCTTTTATTGGAAAAAACATGCTCATTTAAAGTAACAAGCAATCATAAGACCGCAGGAGCTATTCCTTGCCCGTCTTCACGTCGACCACTCTCAAAAAGCTGCCAATTATGATTTCTTTTCTCATTGTTGATAACAGATATTAAATAAAATTTTATCAATTATAATTATTAAAACATAAAATAACATGTTTTAATATTATTTTTATTATATAGAATTTTAAATATATATAAATAGGAATTAATTCAATTTAAACATCTAAAAAATATAAAACTATTCTAATGTTATATTTTGATATTTGAATTATAAAAAATTTGACATTTTTAAAAAAAAACTGTTTTAATTGATTAATTCTGATTCTAAATATATCTTTTTTATGTTTTGTAAATCACAAGAAAATTAATTAATTATAATTTTAAAATTTAATTATTTAAAAAATTAAAAAATTGTCGACTATGCTCCAACAAATGGATTACTTAATTAATTAATTAAAGTAGCCATCAATCCACTTTTTGGGTACTTTTTTTAATCAAAAAACACTGAAAAGGAAAAAGTCAAAAGTTTGACAAAACGATCCGAAGATTTAAAAATATATAACTAGTGGGTTTCTTTATATATATATATATATATATATATATATATATATATATATATATATGCCTTGATTGTTGTAAAATAAAAATATTTATTTCAATTTAATTAATATTTTTATACATAACTTCGGTCCATAAATCCAATATAATTTGACTCTCGAATATAATGAAGATTTAATTTAAATTATTTAAATTGAAAAAATAAAACCATAATGCTATAGATCATTGGAATTTATAATTTATTTCAAAATTATAATTTTCTTTCTGGATATAATATTCATATTGTATTAAGTTATTTGTTCAAATAATGAATAAATTTAACTCTATATTTTTAATTATAATGTGGACAACATTTTTTACTATAAATTAAATTAATAGTTAAAATATTAAAGTTTCACTGAAAATTTATAATTAAGAATTACGTTGTAATTGAAAATTAAATTTATAAAACGAATAATTTTTTAAAATAATAATTGTTTGAATGATGAAAATATGGATTAAAATAAATAAAAATATTTACATAATATAAATTCTTGAAAATTTTACTAAAAAATTAAAAATCATAAAAATGTATAATATTTGAATTTTTTTTAACTATGATTTTTGTTTGTAGGGAGAACATCGATAAAAAATATATTAAATCATATTAGCTTATTTTAGCAAAATATTGTTAAATTTCATATTTAACTTTAAAAATTTAATTATAGATTTTATTAAAAAAGATGCAATTATGAATATATATTTAGTACGTTAAATTAGGCAATAGTACATGGTCCATAAAAAATGGGACCAAATGAATACTTTCTCAGAAAGAAAATCAACTTTTGGAGGTACAACCTGTCAACCTTTTAATTACCTTTTTCTCCTTTAAAATTCTTTTCAATGTCCACTTCCCCATGTGAACTAAAGCCCCCTTCCAAATCCCACTACTAAATCCGCCATTACCGACTTCGATCCAGATTATTATTAATGGAGGTGGACTTTTTTAAGCCAGAGCAGAAATACCCATCTTTTTCTTTTGTTGTTTAGTCACTGTCTCTAGTTACTAGGTCTTTTCTGATACAGATTTTGGACTGATAAATATATGAATATAGGGGGGCGTGGCTATGAGCTTTAAGGACCAACTAGGCAGTATCCTACCATATGCCAAAAACCTTGCAGTCTCTGAACTGGTTCTTGATCGTCTGATGCCTTCCCTTCCTCTCAATCTTTTATTTCCTCGATTGCTTACGATTCCATGCACATTAATTATGTGTTGTTGGTGCCCATGAAAATATAGTACGTGGGTTGCATTTATCTCCAGAAAATATTAATTATTTATATTATGATGTATTTAATTCTTCTCTTGAATATTGTTATTGGGTTATAGCTATAGTCGTACCCATAATAATATATAGCAGTTATCATTTATAATTCAAAATTCATTTTCTTTTTGATATGTTGATTTGAAGCTTTGGAAAACTTGTCTGGTAGAAGATTTGTCAAAGATGAGATTTTTCAATACTTGTAGGTTTTCATGAATGTTGGTGGTTTGATACAGAAGGGATAAAGATGGGGGGCATAATTCGGAATGAGAAATGGATCGATTATTAGGTTATAAAGACAAGGGTTCACTGAACCTTATAAGGTTGTCGCAAAAGGGGCCAAATCATAATCATGATTCTGTAGCCCATGCATGGACCAAATCTCATCTATACATATATATATATATGCAAAAAAGAGGCATCATGACAAAAGCAGTGGTCATCCTTCATCAGAGACCGCAGATTCCCTTACAAACAAAATCTATTCATAACGCATCCTCTTCTTATCCCAATTTCTTATATGTCTTTTTAATAATTAGTTTATTTATACTAAAAAATAATTAGTTATAATAGAAGTTAATTATTTTCCATGCCATTCCTGCATATAATATTATTATTAAATATAAATTAATACTATTTTTATATTAATAATAATATTTTATTTTATTTTTATTATGATAAATTCTAATCTTTTTGTTATTTTATTCGAGAATATCAAATAAAAAAACCTTTAAAAAATTAAAAAAGGAACTGAAAAAAGTTTTTCCACAACTACACAGTTTTTATTTATTTTTTTAATGCCATTTTTGAGTATCGATCACGAAAATGTCACTTTAAAACTTTACATTTTCTAAAAATATTAATTTTAAGATTCTTTAAATTTATATCATTTTTAATAAATATATTTTTAAAATATTAAATTTATTTTCATATTATTATATTTCATTTATAATGGATCACTTAAATATATAGATATTTGTATAGATGAATATGCATTTAATTGTCTTCTCAATCATGTAATATATTCATAAATATTTTTTTATTATGAGATATATAATAAATATGTATTCACTTATCTTTTCTATCATGTAATATATTTACAATTATCTTTTTTTATTATAATACATATAATAAATATATATTTATCTATATTTAAAATAGTAACAATCAATAATATTTATCATATCATATCAATTGATGTTGTTTGTAAAATATGACACAACCTATTATATTTATCAACGATCCTCATATAATACACAAGTCATTTTCACTTTATTTGTATATTAAATAAGTTGATTTTTGAGCTAATTATTTGCAAATGATTAATTGATCATGTTAGATTAGGGTCGATATATTTACTGTAATATTTAGTATTTAATATGATATGAATTTGATATAGAACTATAAATTCTTACCCCTGCAAATATCAGATATCATATTAATCATAATTTACTGATAGCTAATAATAATAAAAGGAGCAAAATAATAATATATTTTGTATTTTTTAATACCTATTAATTATGTTAAACTATTGTTAACTATATTTATAAGTAATTAAATGTTTTACTAAAAATTAGTTGTTAGTGATAAATTATTTATATATTAATTAAAGGTAAAATGTTTAACTCAAAATAGGATTTGAATTGATGATATAATATGGTATTAAAAAAAAATTAACAAAATTTTAAATATGAAACATTAAAAATTTAACATCTAAAAACTTAGGAAAAGAAATTTTCTCTAGAAATTCTTGTAAGTATTTAGTTTATTTGAATAAGAAAATATAAAATAAGATAAAAGGCTAAACAAGTTTAAGCTCATAATTTTAACAATTATAATAAATTTTTATAATCGTTGAATTGATTTTCTAGGAAAAAGATAGTAATAAAAGACCTAATCCATGATTAAGAAGCTAATCCTTATCATTAAAATGATACTCAACCATGTTCAATCACTTTTCTCTATTTTAACCGCATTTAATAATCCCTATCAACCTATATACTTACAACCAAACCATGATATTAAGTTCTTTTTTTTTATTAATTTTTTGAGAAAAATAATTTCAAATTGAATTCATGTTCCATGATAATTAAGGGAAAATATCGAATTATTTTTTTTTGAAATTAATTCAAATTGATTAAATTTAATTAATCAAAATTTTTATAAAAATTAATAAAATTATATTAAATTAAATTGAATAAAAAATCAAAAAATGTAAATATATGAAAAGTAAACCTTATCAAACCTTCATTTCAAATCAACTCGGTTCATTTCTTTATATTTTTTAAAAGATTATATATATATTAAAATATGTTTATTCAATTAAAATAAATTTTGTAAAAATAAAATTATATCAAATTTAAATTTTTAAATCAAATTGAATTGAATTAATTAAACCACATTCACCAATATTTTTATCAAGATATTATGTCTTTTTAACCTACTTAAATTCAAATCATTTGGACCTTTCATACATTCTAACTAAGAAGCACATAAATAAATAAAAAATGAAAATTTTAATAATCTAATTTTAATAATAATTTAATTTAATTAATAAATTCTAAAAATTAGAATAAAAATTTAGCATAATTCCATCTTTAAAAATAACTTTTTCAATAAATAAATACATTAAATATTTATCTTAACTTTATAGATATTTGAGGAGATCGTATGTTAGCCTTAAAATCAGGGAAGAGCATTCAGTCAGTTCAGTGTCTAAATTGAATCAAAATTTTTTAATAGGTAAAATTAAAACGAATCAAAATTTTTTAATAGGTAAAATTAAATCGAATCAAAAGTTTGTTAGTTTAATATTTGATAAAGTAAATTAAATTTCAGTTTAGTTTGGTTTTTTACCATATTTTTTTATATTATTTCAATATTGGAATCAAAAATTTTAATACTTTTAAATCAAACCGAACTGAATTAAACCTTTTTTGAATTCAAATTTTTTGAATCAAATTTATCAGTTCGATTCAGTTTTTCAATTTGAATCGAAATATGCTAACCCCTGCTCAAAATATTAATCATTAACTAGAAAAATAAAAATTTAAACTTTAAAAAACTTGTAATCTAATAAATTCATAAAATTCATTATAACAAATGATATTATTGAAAGAGATGAACTAATTCAATAAATTTTTTACAGTCACCTCCAATAATGACACACTCAAGTGGGTAGTGTTATAGAATGAGAAAAGATGAGCACATTGTGATGTGTTAGTCTTGGTTGATGTCCCTTCATATAATAATTTAACCATTTAGCCCCCATAATAATTATATGTTTAATTCATTATTTTGCAATCATTACTGCTCTATTTTCATTGTATTATTCCCTTTTAAATATCTCTCCAGAAAAAAAAAATTAATTAATTTGACTCTTCTAAATTATATTTTCTTTTTAAAGAATAAGATTTATGAGCTTTTTCCAAATTTATCAAAAATAAAAAATATTCTATTTTTAAAAAAATTATGAAAATATCATATTTTTTAAAATATATTTATAAAAATAACATTTTTATGATTTGACATAGATTTTTAATTTATAAAAAGATTTACTTTAAATTTATTATTAAAAATATAATAAATAAATAAATTTAAGAATAATTATAAAAATTTAAAATTTAAAATTATTATATAATATTTAAAATTAATTTTGTATATCTTTAATATAATCTTACATTTAAATGCTTTTATTTAGCTTGAAATGTAAATATATAGAAATTCATATACATTTTTTAACAAGTAAAATGTTCACATGTTAAACTCTACTTCTTTCTCTGCTAGAAATCATGAAATTATATTAATAAATCATTTAATTTAAAAAATTAAACAATTAAATAAAATTTTAAAATAATTAATATATCTCTAATAAGTTATATTTTTCCTTTCAACATAATTCCCACCTTTCAAGAAAACTTGTATTATTTTGTGATTCTTTTTTCTTGGCAAGTTTTCTCAGGAAACAAACACTCTTTTTCTTTTATTGATTTACTATATGTATTTTCACCGATCTAATTATGATCTGATAACTTCTTACCCAATTTCTAATTCAGTGGGCATCTCCTCCATCCAAAAGAAAACCCATTTCTATGGTATGAATCTTTTGGGCAAAATAGTTATAAATTGAATATAATATTTTTTTTATTGATTGATTTAATTTAAAATCAAATTGATTACATTAAACAAATCAAATTGTTTTACAAAATCAATTAAATCAAACTAATCAAATATAAAAAAAATTGAACTGAAAATTATAAAATTAAAAATAAATAATACATATTTAAATATAAATATATAATTCAATTCTAAAATATCATATATTAGCGGTAATGTTATATTAGCCTAGTGATTTAAGTGGAGGGACTTTTTTATTTTAACTTTTTATAATTTAAAATATTATTTTTTTATCATTTTTTGATTTTTGATTTTATTATTTTTAGTATATAATCAAAAAATATATTTCAATTACTGATATATATTTAAATAATATTTTTTAATATATTATGTGTATATTATAAACATATGATATATATTTTTGAAAATTATAATATTTTTTTTAAATATTTTTTTAATTTTTACATATTTTTTATAAATACATTTTCGTGTTTTTTAAAATTTCCTAAAAATTTTCTCGTATTTTTAAAAGCCCAATCAAAATTTTATTGATGGGTCTAATTTTCATAAATAGGGCCCAAGACCTAAGAAAGCCATGCATGTGCCCACGAGCCACACGTGTGGCTCGGCCTTTCTGAAGTCCACCAACGCTTATCTTACCGTTGATATTAACTTTGAATAATTTATAAAAATAATATATTTTTATAAAATATTTATAAAATAATAAAAAAATTTTTTTTACTTTCCTTTACATTTTTATGACAATAAAATTTGGAATTTTAAAATATTAGAAATTGGCATTGTTGTTAATTTTGTATATTTTATGTAATACTATAAGTTTTTTTTTATTGTTTGTTACAAATTATTTGTTACTATTTATTTTCATATAATAGGATAATGCGATTTTATAATATAAAATTTGTAATAGTGATAAATTGATATTTTTATTTTATTTTCTTATATCAGTAATTTTGGTCCTTCTAGAAACCCTACAACAAATAATATTTTATAAATTATAATTATTAATTATATGATATTTTATTAATTATAATTTATTTTCATGTAAAATAATAAGATCTTTTATATAATATTTAAATATTATGTAAATCATTATATTTATAATTATTTAATTCTAATCCAAATTTTGGTATAAATAATATTTATTCTGATTAAAATTTTATTTCGAGATGTTAGTTAGTGCTAAAAATAGTGTATAAATTTTCTATGTATTATATTTTTCTCTATGTATATTTTCTATACAATATATATTATCCTTTATATGCATGAAAAACAATGTCAAAAATAAGCAAAATACAACTATATATAGTTATAACAAAAATTGTACAATAAAAGTAACCTAATTATGAAATGAACCACACTGTCCATTTTTAACTCTTTCAATCCATTACATTCATTTTAATGTAATCTTTTGGAATAAGATTTTATCTTTTGAGTCTCCTTTAGGATGAAGTCATCTTTTCGTCTATTGATTTCCCTCTTCTTCCTCTTCAAGACTTTTATTTCCTTTAGCTCTTTTAAAATGATTTTGCCTCTCATGTTATCTGTCTTTCTTATTTCATCATCTTTCAAGTACTTTATTTTGCTTAACACCTAATGATGAACACTTACTCTCAAAAGTTTTATCAATAAATTTGCCAATTAATCTTTCAATGATATATGTTTTGTTTTTATAAAACCTTTTATGACTTTGTTCCTCACAATATGATAATCTATTTCAAAGTGCTTTGTTCTTTCATGAAATATTGAATTTGATGTTATATGTTTTATAGCTCAATTATCATAGTATAATGGTATTTCTCAGGGGAAGAGGTTTTATGTAATAAGGGTAGAATAGTAATTAATAAATTATATTTTACTTTTATA
>CANYBF011296564.1:0-14604 GCA_948192965.1 Dalechampia spathulata | reverse complement strand
TTAATGATTCATTTTAATATATAATCTCCTTTATACTTATACATACAAATAATATCCATAATAATTATAATACTACATATTTCTTATTTATACATATAATTATAAATATAATATACACTTCTAATAAACATTAAATCATCTTTTTATTATGTTTATTAACATTTTTAAACTAACACATATAAAATACAGATATCAAAGAATCACCCATTACATAATATACACATAATTAATTCCCAACACACATATACCAGTAAATAACATATTCATTTAAATAAATAAAAACATTCATCATAAAAATATTCTTCTATCAGCCCTTCATGCATATTTAACTTTATAAAACATCTTTTCATATGTTTCTACCATTTTCTCTGTAAATTCCATATCATATGTAATTTCTCTATTCATAATGCACTTTTCATTATACTCATCAAGCTATCACATTTATGCATCATATTCGATTCATGCATTTCATGCATTCATCAATCATTCATTGTCATATATTTATAAAATAAAGGCATATCATTAGGCTATGAAAATCAGGATGTGACACCTTCTCCTTTATAAATACTTATGTAATGATAAGATTGTTCCTCTTAAGTTCTTGTAACTCAATATACAACTACAACTGATAATTATGAGAAATAGACCCAAAAGCATGTTCTAATGTTAACTAAATAATAGAAGAGGAAGCAAGCCCAATAATATAAGAATACATATCTTTGGTAAGTGATGAAAAATGCCAAGAAAGAAAAAGTTGATCCTTTTAATACCATGGAAAATAAACATGATTAGGGACCTAAATGCTAGAATTGGAAGAAAAAGGCAAAGTATAAGGTGGTTCAAGTGAAGTGCCATCAATGTAACTTTGTAAATTATGATAATTAATCAAAGGAATAAATTAGGTCCTCCATGCAAGATAATTTTGAGGAGTAAGCTTGACATGAAAAGTTTGATAGGTAGTAGATATAAGAACTGACATAATAACAATAATGGAAGAAGGCATAAGCTAATTATCCATTTGAAAGAAAAGAAAATAAAGATCTTGCTACATTAAAAGAAAAGATAAAAAAATAATCAACTCTGATACCATGTAGGATTTGTTAATAAGATGAATACTTGTATATAATTGATCATTCTTTTATAGATATATATACACAAAGAAACTATGTAAAAAGCAAAGAATAAACACAAGAAAGAAGATTTCTGATAAGAAATAACTACATCAGTGTATATCCTAACTAACACTACTAATAAGAGTTGGAGACATAATGGATAATGAGATATGTTAAATATTAGTTGGAAGACTCATTTGTTTCTCACATATTAGATAGACATAGCATATATAGTTAGCTTGGTAAGCCAGTTCATGGATGATCTTTGATAATCTATCATGCAAACATTTTTTGTTTATTTTTTTCAAATGTAATTATCTTTGAATTGAAGTCTTTACAAATATTGATTAGGTTGGATCTTCTAATGATAGGAGAGTTATTACATACTTTTAGGTGAAAATTTACTCATTTGAAGAAGTAAGGAATAAAGTCTTAGTCTCAAGATCAAAGTAATGACATAAGGGGTTTATGAACAATTATGGCTTAAGAAAATTCTAGAGGAGTTGAAGCTTATGAGAGATAATACATTATCCTTCTATTGTAATAATAAAGTTATCTTTAGCATTGACAATAACCTAATACATCATAGAAGAACAATCAATACACATGATTACAAAAGGACTTCATGGTAAAATCTATGATACATTGAACTACAAGTTGGGTATACATGACAACTATGTGCTAATTTTAGGGAGAGTGTTACAATACCTTTATTTAGTATATTTGATATCAACATGTTAATTAGGCAGATATTTTTCTAACAGATTTTCCAGAATTTTATTCCAAGTTCATATGAAAATTATTATTGATTTTACTTCCTAAATCATCCTAGAATTTCCTATAAATACTCCTTCTACTATTGTATGAAAGACAAATAAAAACATCTCTTCTAATCTTACATTCTCACTGTCAAAATGACATTTTGCAGAATCAATATTTGAAAAATGACATTGAGTAGAATATCCAAAACTTGAAACTTGAAACAAGTAGCTTCATCCAATACCTACTAACATATTTGTAATAAACATTTTCTGCACTTTAACTCAATTGAGGTACTTGGAGCTCTCCTTTGTTTACCTTCACATTTCATTCTTCCTCATTATCTTCCTTTTCTCTATGATTAACACTTCTTTAAAAAATTTATAAACATATATGCAAATTATAAAAATGTGTGTCATGATACTATTCGAATTAATTTTTATACGTTAATTTAAAATGATTGAAATTATATTTGTTTAAAGTGATTATTTCATTTAAAATCGAGTAAATTTTGATTAAATTTTCATTGGTTCAAGCAAGTTTCACGTATAATAAATTTAATGTTACATATCATTTAAATATCTTACCTGATAATTAAAACAAATATAAAATTCTCATTAAAGTCAAAGTTTGTTGAGATTATACCCATCCGTGAAATGTTAATCCACTCTTTCATATTTAAATATTAGAATATCTTTATGTGAGACATGCATCAATATTAATTATTTCATATGTTGTTATTTATAATTTAAATATATCAAAATTATTGTTTATAATTTTCATACATTATACATCAGTATTTTTTATTTGACCCCTTATTATCACAATTTTATTTGTTAAAACTAATAAATTATTAATAATTTTAATTATTGATAAAATAAATATTTTTATTTTTATTTTTTATTTCATTACATTTTTAATTTATAGCAATAAGAATACATCATCAAATTGAATTAGGTAATTTATTAGTGAATATAAAAAATTCTCAATATTAATATTTAATATAATTTATTAGTATATATTTTATGTTAAGTTTAATTTAATTGCATGTAATGTGAATTCTTATGAAATTGATAGATATTCTATAAAATCAATTAATAATATTACATTAACTTAAATTTAATTATAATCAAATTTAGTATTTAATTTAAAATTATATATATATAATTTAGGTAAAAATTAATATGTATGTTAAATAAATTTTTTTGATAAAAATTAATGTTCTTAGAAATGAAAGTATTTGTTTAATTTATTATTATTTAATGTAGAAATTAGTATCTACATTTGAATATAATTTTTATTTTTTTATCATTAGTATTTTATTTGTATATATTTGAAATGAGTCACGTTTTAATTCAATCTTCTAGAAGATGTTTTAATTTACAAAGGGACGAACATGCTCCAAGTACAGAGAAGATTGAATACTTAAGTAACATGTGAGAGGCATGAAATGATTTGTATAAAATGTACAGAGAAATATGTCCCACCAACAAACATGTTTGACAATTTCTACACTCCCAATATTTCGCCTTTGAAAAAATAAAATTACTTTTTGAAATTTCTATCACATCAAAAAACATTATTTTATAAAAAACCCTTTTTAATTTTCAATAACATATAACAAATTTATATTAAATTTAGGAAAGTATTCTTTTTATAAATATTTTTAAAATTCATTAAATTTACAGGAAAAATGATATTTTTAAACAATCATAATATACAGCTAATATGTCCAATATATTCACAACGAAAATCGTTTGGGATATTTTCAAAAATACCTTTATTACTAACTTTTTTTAATTTTTCAATTTTTATTTTTATTTGAAAGTTTATTTTTTAAAAAAATTATTTAAAAAATCATATCATAATATCTTTAAAATCTTATCAAACTAACATGAATAAGAAGAAAAAATGAACACAATTAAAAATTAACAAGATATATTTGAAAAATGACAAGAAGAAGAAGAAAGCAGAAAGAAAAGTGCATTCAAACTATAATATTTAAGGTATATTTATTTACCTTAATGCTCTTTTAAAAATTATTAAAAATCCTGTGCGGAAGTGGCAACACGTGCAATTTATAGTGATTTGACCAAAATCTTGCCTACGTCCACTTTTTCTTAAGTCTCAACTTAGGGTTCCACTAATATCTCAATCCAATTACACAATGGATTCCCAAATGAATCTGATACCCCAATGTTTTCAAGGCTTACACTCTAACCTTTATAAAGATTGTCATCACAATCACTCAAATACAATTTAATCCCTAAGGATTAATCACACATCAATCTCACAATTATAAAATATAATATCTAGGTTGTGGGAATACAACAATAAGAGCTAAATACAAAAATACAATTGAAACTTACTTGGAACTGATGAAAGTAGCTCAAAGGAAATTGCTCTACAAGTTTTTGGATGTTAGAAATGAAAGCATACCAAATTCATACCAAAAACTAACCGTTTAACAGACTTATAAGTCGCGTACGACCATACTGTTTCTGTATGCCCGTACGGATTCAAATATATCCATTAGAAAAAGAGAAGGAAAGGTGGTACGGTCGTACCATCATTTGGTACGCCCGTACCAGACCAAATTTCCTGACAAACAATTTTCCTGCGAGTTTACGTACGGTCGTACCACCAATGGTACGTCTGTACCAAAACAGGCTTACTGACAAACAATTTCTTGCGAGTTCGCGTACCACCGTACCACCCAATGGTATGCCCGTACCGAACTCAATGAAACAGGATACACTAGGTACGACCAACCGTATGGCCGTACCACACAGCTAAACTATTTGGTATGCCCGTACCAAAACTAGTATGCCCATACCAACCAAGAAAATATTGTAAAAAAATTACAAATGACTTAAATTGACTCACACATGACTTAACCATCAAAACCAAGGGTCTAACAATCTCCCCTTTTTGATATTGGCAATCAATTTAAGTCCAATTTGTAAAACTTATTTAAAAACATTTTTCAACAAAGATTTTGGAAATCTCCTCCTTTATTTTGGAATATATGTCATAGAACCATCAAATAAAACTATATAATCATTTAATATTTAGATAGATTAATAAAAAATAATATATGAAAATTAACAACACCATATAAAATTTAATTTATATGATGTTTATATTAATAATTTCATATATTAGCAATGATTAATAAATATTCAATATTGAGTAGCTATCAATTATCACCATTAATTATAAATGGTCTAATTAAAAAGTTATCATAATTATATAATTTATTGTGATAATCTTAATTTTTTCATAAAATATCTTGAAATCGAATAATTTTAACCTAAATTTAAATTTTTCATTAAAAATAGTTTATTATGATAAAAATGCATAATGTAAAAAAAGAATTAAAATTAAAATATGCAAATAAAAAAATGAAAGGTAATGAATATATAAATATGATATATCTTTATATTATATTTATAGAAATAAAATTGATGTATATCATGTATGTCATATATATATATATATGGATATGTAGGTGTGATATGTTTTTATATTATATTTGGATATGTAGGTGTGATATGTTTTTATATTATATTTATAGAAATAAAATTGGTGTATACCTTTTATATATACAGATTATATAAAATAAATATGTGATACATTTAAATTACAACACTAAAAAAAAAGGTTGATGGCTACAGAATTTAGTTACGGAATTATTCTGTTATTAAATAGAGATTGAATAGCTATGGAATAGTTATGGAAAAGAGAAATAGCGACGAAAAATATAGATATAGCTAAAACCGTGACAAAATAACGACACAATTATTTTTCGTCGCTATTTCCGTCACTATATAACTTCGGATATTATATTCCATCATTAAATCCATTACTATTTCCATTATTATATGACTTCGGAATTAGTTTTGTTGTTAAACAAATTTAACGTCAAATGATTTTACGATAGAATTTTACCATCGTTATTTCCATTGCTACAGTAAATAACGATGATAAATCTTATTTTAACGACGGTTAAGTTACGTAGCTATTCTGTTTAATTTTTATTATGCAACATTATATTAACTTATTTTCGTTCATATCAACAAAATGCGTTGGGTATTTCTTAAGAGATATAAAAGACAACAAGAATATAAAACCTTGTTTTATTATTTTTTAAATATAAGAATTACAGCAATAATAGAGAAACGACATGAATAATAGCTACTGATTAGCCAGAGGAACCAAAAACAGTATAAAATATTCAAATTTGTGGAACAGTAAATGTCACCTTAAAAATGGAATACACGTTTTGATCATGTACTATTCGATTGGTCAGATCAAATTATGATATAAATGACATCATACAACTCGTTGGCTTTTTGCAAATAAATTACTTATTTTTAATGAAAATATTTTTTATTTTTTTATTAAAAATATTCTAATTCAATTTGAGCATCACAATGTTTGTTTTTTGTGATTACAGGCCATTAAATACATTATCTACAGCTGTCTTCAAATAGAGATAATATCCTTGTTGTTGATAAGATTGTATGCCCACTTATGCATATATAAATAAATAATTTAATTGTTATTTAAATAAAATTTATATTTTAATCAATAAAAATTTAGAAGAATATATTTATATTTCTAATTCCAAAAATAATATAATTATATTCCTATAAAAATAAACTATGAACACATATGTGGACACTGAACGTATTATCAAATGTACTCAAATAAATATAAAAGAGGTTACCCTTTTATTCAGAAAGCATAATATTTTCTTGTTTTATAGTTTTTTATATTAATATTTAATAAGTCTGACGCAAATATATTTAGAGTGAAAATAAATGTGCAAAAATTTGATAGTTTTTATAAATGACAGTCATGTAAATCATTATTAATTAAAAATGATCTCTTCTTCATTTAAATATTATTTATTTTTGTAAAATATGCAATTTATTTAGTTAAATGATTAATAATAAATTATATATAATTTGTTAATAACAAGTCATATTAATGAGAAAAAGAAAAAAAAAAGAAAACAAGAGTTATTGAGATTTATATATATATAATAATTAATTTAAATTATTTTTTAAGGATTGGAAAAAAAGTAAAAGGTTGTATTTTAAACTTGAATATATTGCCATTATTTTTATTTAAATTCAGTTCAAAATAGTTTAATTACACTAATAATCTATATGTATTAAATTATAGATATTAGATAATATCTTCAATTTTAAAAAAAAAACACAAACAAAACAGACGGCTAAAACGTTGAAAAAAAGGTCGTTTTACTTCATCTTTTTTTTTTTTGAAAACGACGTTTTTCATAATCATTTCAAAAAGGAAAAAAAAAGGTTTCAAAAAATAACAATGAAATTCACGTTTTTCATTGCATTTATTAAAAAACATTATATGCCTCCACTGCTTGAGCAATATAAATAGATGCATTTCTCTCATGAGCAAAACCATGCTCAAAGTTATCTTCTTCGTTTGATCCTCTTCACCACTTGAAAAAGGAGAGAAAAAAAAGAAAAAAGAAAGGATGTTAAGTTCTCAGATTCAGAAGATTAATTCTGCAAAGCCCTTTTCTCTTTTATCACCAAAACCTTCCATCCAAGGGGGAAATTCATCCTCTTCATCATTGCCGATTAATAAGCAGCAAAAGTGTTACCCTAAAAAGCAGATCAAGATAAATAGAAGCTTAAGTGTACGTGCTAGCCTGATTGATAAGGCTATATCAGCAGTATCTAATAAAGTTGTAGTAAATGCTTCTGTGACTGTTAAAATAACAGTTGGTGGGATCATTTCTAGCATTGGCATCACTCAGCCGCTTGATGAGTTGACCGATATCATTGGTAGAAGTCTTCTTTTGGAGCTTGTTAGTGCAGAGCTTGATCCGAGTAAGTAAAATTCATTAATTAATAATTAATAATTAATAATTAATATAAAGTCTCTGAGCGTATAATTGATTTAGATCGGCATTAACTGGACAACACTCGGCCGGATTAATCTATTATTTACGTACCCATGAATACAATGGCATCATTTAAATATTAGCTATAATTTGATAACACCAATATTAAAAATATAAGGTAAAAGTGACATCATTTCATAGCTTGACGTTTTGAGGGCACTAAGCTTTAAATTTTAAATATGAATGTATATATTCTATATTTTATGAAGCCATGTCCTTCGCGTGGAAAATAATTAATTTATTGATGGTTTTAATGACAGAGACGGGGATGGAGAAGGACACAGCGAAGGCATATGCTCATATTCATGTAGGAATCCAGGAGCCAGGGGAGGTGAAGCTAGATGCCAAATTCACAGTGCCGGAAGATTTTGGTGAGGTTGGGGCTATACTTGTAGAAAATCAACATCACAAAGAAATCTTCATCGAGAGCATGGTTCTTGAAGGCTTCCCAGCTGGCCCTGTCACCGTTTCCTGCAATTCATGGGCTCATTCCAAGCATGATAACCCCAATAAGAGAGTTTTCTTCACCAGCAAGGTCCTATACAAATCATATACTAATAATAACAATTTCTTCTTGTTACAAAAAAAAACCCCATTTTAAAATCCTTAAACTATCATGGATATAATAGAATTTGATGTAGTTGTTGGTGATGAACAGTCCTACTTGCCATCGGAGACACCTGATGGGCTAAAGAGGCTAAGGGAAGAGGAATTGGTGAACATAAGAGGAAATGGACAAGACGAAAGACAGTCATTTGAGAGGATATATGACTATGATACATATAATGACCTTGGTGATCCAGATAGTGACCCTGACTTGAAAAGACCTGTTCTGGGCGGTCAACAGCACCCTTATCCCCGGCGTTGTAGAACCGGACGTCCTCGCACTAAATCAGGTATATGATTGAAGTGTTCTACCAAACATAAATGGATTAAACATCCTTCCATATGAATTAATGCATTTTACTTCTCAAATCTCATTCATTAATTTAACATAAAAGGAATGGTTGAGATTTCAGTGTGATATAACTGCCTATCATTTAGCTTGAATTTAATAGTCAATAACTTTATAATATGATCCCATACACAAACATTTGATTTGTCAGGACATATATAGTCAAAAATATTACTTCTTTTAGATATTAACACAAAGATTTCTAATCCAAAATCAACTTAAATTGATTTTGTTTTAAGATTTATCGCCAGAAAGTATGCTAGTTAAGATTCAGTTTTTTTTAATTAATTCAATGTTTTGCTGTAGTCAAAGACATGATAAATACATGTTTTGAAAAGAAATTACCCTGTTCCAAAAACTACATCATAACTATATTATATTATTAAGCATGGGATAAATACAATTTTTATATTACCTTTCATTTTAAAATGTAATATAAAAATCAATTAAATACAGAATTTTACTTTTATATAAATAATATTTTTATCTAAAATAATTAATTTTCACATAAATACTAATTTTTATCTAAATTATTTACATATATATATATATATATATATTTACATAATACTAAATAAATTATTAAATTTTATTATATTGTTATTTAGTTCTAAAAAATATTTATTTATATTATATTTATTTTATTGCATGCGATTTAATGTATATACTAATGAGTAATACTAAATATTCATATTAAAATTTTTACTACTTTTATTAATAGATATCTAATTATATTAGACATTGTATTCGTATTATTATCAATTTAAAATGTAATCAAATTAATGTTAATAATTTGTTATTTTATGTTAAAAAATTATAATGCACAAAAATAAATTATGGTCAATTAATAATAATGTTTATCACATATAAAAAAATGGTAATATATATATATATATATATATAGAGGAATATTCTTTTGATTTCTTGGAAATGAAGTTGTGTATGGTGAGGTTTTTCATGATTCATGTTAGAATGAACATAGTATGTAAATACAACAATATTATTAATAATTGTATAACTTTTAAAAATTTATATAATTGCTAATTGCATGCAATGTCTAATATAATATAATATAAAAAATATTTAAAATTGATTTATATCATTTATAGTAATTTTGTTATTATGCTGAGATATTAGCAAATCATAGAATTTTAACAAAGACATGATTTTATTTAAACGTATTAGATGTTAGTTACGAGACAATGATTGATACATAAAGTATTACTGTGAATGCAGATCCATCGTCAGAGTCGAGATCGAGCGACATTTATGTACCAAGAGACGAGGCATTTTCGGAACTGAAACAGGCAACCTTCGGCATAAACACAGTGAAGTCATTGCTACATGCACTGGTGCCTTCCATAGAGACGGCTCTCGTTGATAAAACACTTGGATTCCCTCACTTTACAGCTATCGACACCTTGTTTAACAATGGAATTGAATTGCCCAAAGACACCGAAAAGCCGTGGTACCTTCAAACTCTTTTACCAAGAACTGTTAAAAAGGTTGAAGAGACAGGAGATGAGATCCTGCTTTTTGAGTCTCCTGAAATGTTTGACAGTATGCTTCTCTCTCTCTCTCATCCTTCATTAGTATTTTCTTAAATGAATTTTATATGAATCCTCCCATCAGATTATGTCACATAGCTACTAATTTAGCTTAGCTGAGTTGACTTAGCCACTAAGGGCTTTGTGCCGTCTTTCACTGGACACCGTTCCCTATTATATACTAATAGTCTTCGTCTTCATGGGACCATTAATCGTGCGATTGGAAAAATGATAAGTAATACATACGATTATTAAATTCAATAGAAAGTAAAATCTGCGGGACTATGATTAATAGGTTTATGCTTATACTATTTTAAACCCAGAGTCATCACCAATCAAGCTAAGACTGGATTGGTTCTGTCATTTATGCCCGCTTCATACATTGCAAGAATTCTTAATAATAATGAAAAACTTCTCATATATCTCCAATGCTTTCCTCTTGCTTCAGGAGACAAATTTTCATGGTTTAGAGATGAAGAATTTTCCCGTCAAACTCTTGCTGGTCTTAATCCATTCAGTATTCAATTAGTAACGGTAAGGCTAGCATTATCTCTCAGAAATACTTGGTAATTTAAATTCGTTGTCCAAAGACAATAATTCCTTATCATCCTAACATCTCATGCAGGAGTGGCCCATGAAGAGCGGACTTGATCCTGAAATTTATGGCCCTGCTGAATCAGCTATCACCGGAGAAATAGTTGAAAAAGAAATCAGAGGCTTCATGACGGTTGAAGAGGTATATCGTATAGCACAATATAGATATATATAAATATGTACTGCTTAAATGCTAATGAATCTTCCATTAAGTTTAAGCAAATATTCCCTGAAATTTATGTAGGCACTGAAACAGAAGAGGTTGTTCATTTTGGATTACCATGATTTGCTCTTACCATATGTAGCCAAAGTGAGAGATCTTGAAGGCACCACCTTATATGGTTCTCGGACTTTGTTCTTCCTTGTCAATGAAAGCACTCTAAGACCCGTTGCTATCGAACTCACTCGTCCGAAAATTGGCGACAAGCCGCAGTGGAGGCAAGTGTTTACGCCCAGTTATGATGCTACTGGTTGTTGGCTATGGAGGTTGGCGAAAGCACATGTGTTGGCTCATGACTCTGGCATTCACCAACTTGTCTCTCACTGGTATATGCATTCAAATTAAGTGCTAGCTAAGGTTAGCCTTTGCGGCAGTTGCATTGATCCTTAACTTTAGAAACTTGCACTTGTTTTACAGGTTGAGGACTCATGCTTGTGTAGAACCATACATAATTGCTGCCAATAGACAGCTCAGTGAAATGCATCCAATCTATAGACTCTTACACCCTCATTTCCGGTACACCATGGAAATCAATGCATTAGCTCGAGGGCAGCTAATCAATGCTGGTGGCATCATTGAAAGCACATTCAATCCTGGCAAGTACTCTATCGAGCTTAGTTCTGTTGCCTATGACAAGCTCTGGCAATTTGACACTGAGGCGTTGCCAGCTGATTTAATTAAAAGGTATATCATTAATTATATAGTTTTTTTCACGATCCTTGAATGCTTGCGACGCCAACAAATGTGTTATATAAGATTCATATTATATAACGGAACACTCGACCATTTTCCAGGGGAATGGCAGTTGAGGATCCAACAGCCAAGCATGGCCTGAAACTGGCAATTGAAGACTACCCGTTTGCCAATGATGGGTTGGAGCTTTGGGATGCAATCAAGCAATGGGTCACCGACTATGTGAACCATTACTACCCAGAAGCAAGCAAGGTCAAATCTGACAATGAGCTGCAGGCATTTTGGGAAGAAGTTCGAACCGTAGGCCATGGAGACAAGAAAGATGAACCATGGTGGCCTGTGCTAAACTCCCAGCAAGACCTAATCCAAGTTTTGACAACAATAATTTGGGTAGCTTCGGGTCATCATGCAGCAGTTAATTTTGGCCAGTACGTATATGGCGGGTACTTCCCTAACAGGCCAACAATAGTAAGACGAAACATGCCAACTGAAGAACCGTCAGAGGAGGAAATGAAACTCTTCCTGAAGAAACCAGAATATACATTGTTAAAATGCTTCCCGTCACAGATTCAAGCAACTAAAGTGATGGCCGTATTGGATGTTTTATCAGGGCATTCACCCGAGGAAGAGTACATTGGAGCTACGACGGAACCATCTTGGGAAGCAGACCCTGCCATAAAGATTGCCTATGAAAAATTCAGCGGGAGATTGAAAGAGCTTGAAGCGAGTATTGATGAGAAGAACAATAACTTGAAGAACACAAACAGAGCTGGAGCTGGAGTTGTTCCATACGAGCTATTGAAGCCATTCTCTGAACCAGGCGTCACAGGAAAAGGAGTTCCTAATAGCATTTCCATTTAGATTCATACTATATGAATTTCAAAAGTTGCATCTGGCACATACTAATGTGTTGGTGTTCTTTCAACCATTCCTGGCGTGCAAGCGAAGTTCTCTCTATCGTATTAATAAATAAAAATTAACATTTAAATGTCTTGAAGGATCCATTCAGCATTGTTTTTTTAGTCTTTTATTAAAATTATTATTTGATGTTGTCTAAAAGATAATAAATGATATTTGGAGGAACAGTTTTACAAAAATCAAAAATTAATTAAAATAATTTAAAAATGATTTGATTCATGAATGAAAAAGAATACATTTTTAGTTGATATCTTCTTATAAATTAATACTTCAAAAATTAAAACTATAATTTTTTTAAAAACTTATACAATTATACTAATTAATGAAAAGAATTTTCGACAGCCACTCACCACTAGCATTGATTTAAGAAAAAGTAATCACCGTATTTTAAAACAAATAGGCAAAACAAAAAAAAAAAACTAATACATTTACTCATAGATATTTACATGATTATCATGACTACTAATACATTTATTTATAGATGTTCACATGATTATAATAGTTTGTTTGAATTATTCTTGTCACAATCACTTATGAATTCATTTTTGGATACTCATATGAATAGGTATAAATTGCTTTAATTAATTCATGTTTATCAAATATTTGTCTAATTAATAATTCACAATAGCAAGAGGATAGGTTAAGTCATGAAAAGTTATAAGGTTATATATGGTTGAGTATATTATGAAATAATATAATTAATCATTTAATGTAACTAAAGATTTAATATAATTTAATAATTATTTCATTAGAATATTTAGATGATAATTATATATGAAATATAATGTAATCAATACATTATTTTAAATTATATAGAAATTAATAAAATTTTTAATTTTTTATTAAAAATTGATATTGAATCTTATATTTTAATTTCAATATTTTAAATTTTAATTTTGATTTTGATGCTTAGTTCATCGATTATGATATCCAAATCATTATTTCAGATTTTGATATTTTAATATTTGTTTTATATTTTAATATCTAATTATGAAATTTATGTTTTAATTAATATGATTTAATTTTAATGTTACATAATTTTATGTTTATGATTTTATTAATAATCAATTAATTATTTATTAACAAAATAAGTTTAATGTAATTTTAATGAAAAATGTAATGATGAGTATGTTACAACCACGATAGGGACCCTAGGAGTTATACGTATAGATGTACATAGGGATGTATGTGCACGTGTATATATAAATGTATATGTGTATGTGTATATGTATTGGTATGTGGCTATAGATGTGTATGTATGAGTTATTGTGTGACGTCGCCTCGTTGGGAAGCGTGTCTTCTCGGTCGGATGAGGGACGACTTGTATTTGTGCTTAGGATTGTGTATTGAAGTGTTGCAGGGTTGGTAGACAGGTTTGGGTTGTAGGGATGAGTTAGGCTTGCCAAATAGGTAAGTTATGTGAGTTTAGGAAGTGGTACGGGCGTACGTATAGGGCATACGGTCGTACGAGACAGAGAGGGAACAGGGAATTGAGAGCCTCGAGTGCGTACGGGCGTACCACATGGGCGTACGGCCGTACCGCAACTCGCAGGAATCAGGTTTGCTCTCAGGTGAACAGTGTTTGGGACAGATGAACAGTGCCCGTACGGGCGTACCAACAGGTGGTACGGTCGTACGCCAACTCGCAGGAGTTGAGGGTATCAGGCTTTTAGCGTCGGTACGGGCGTACCAATGACCGTACGGCCGTACACGACACTTAAATTGACTTTTAAGGCAGTTTTCAGACGGTTTTTCCTTAATTCCAATCCCTTTTTCTTCAGCTTTTCTGCCCTAAAACCCTACCAAAATCACCTTCTTATCGATTCTAATCCTCCCTAGCGTTCGAGAAC
>CANYBF011296538.1:0-38481 GCA_948192965.1 Dalechampia spathulata | reverse complement strand
ATTTTCATATATCTAATTTCCTATTTACTTATTTTCCATCCGTAATTCCAAAATTCTTATTTATGACATGATAAATAAAATTTTTATTCAAAATTTTCAAAATTTGCATATATCTAATTTAAGTTAACACAAGCACTATGGCCAAATCCATTTTATCAAATTCAATGTGGATAGCCTAAAATCATCATTTTAGTGCCGATTATTCATCTGTTTTAGTGGTTTTGGCAAAATTTCCACTTTGCTCTTTTGAGCTTTAAACTCAATTCTTATCATATATCTATCAATATAATCATAATTTCATATCAATAACATATATAAACATAATATATTATCAATCATGAATGTACAGTGAATCATACAGTTCAGGATGTGACAGTACCACCTATGCATATAGTCGTGCGCCTATTGCAAATAGATTTTTTTGCATTATTTTAAAACATTCTAAAATAGTTCTTTTTGTATTTATTGAATCCCTAATGGTTATTTGAGCTAGAAAAAATTATATTGTTATGGATTAACCTTATTGAAGGTAAGAAATCAATCTTTGATCATTAATTACCAAAACAGTCCATGAAAGACTCATTAGCTTTTTATTTCACCATCTCTAAATCCAATAAAGTGACATAAAATCGAGACTTGAACCTATACTACTTATAGAAAACAGTTCAGAGAGGCTTTGACTCGGCCATGGTTGCCTTGTTGAGACTGTGATACTAGGCTAGTACTGGTCCTCTAGTGAGATAAGAATAATCAGACTATCTACTCATCCAACAAGTCTGTAGTACTCATTATCATGGTGTAGGTCTTCAGATGATTCTTCAAATCCCCAACCTTACTATACTTGGGAACATCCAAGAGCTTGAACCTAGCAAGTAGCCCCTTGATGGCTCAGATGGAGAACTCATCAAAATCTAGATCAGACCCCATCCCTTTATCTTTCATGATAGACTACAATTATTCTATCTTTTATTCTAGGATAGAAGTCTTAGATTTATTAACATCATGCATATGAAGTGAGACCTCATCATTTATCTCAATGTCATACAAGTTGATCAGTTTCCCCTTATCCTTCATGGGAGCTGGTAGGGTGGTGAAATATCCAAAACTGATAGCTTCCCGGATTTGATGTTGCAGGAGATTCTTGAAGTCATTAGACAAAAGTTTGGCCATAGACTAATCAATAAACTGTTGAACAGCAACAAGCGAGGCATCATCAAGTATAGAGCAAAAAGTGTTTGATGTAGATATGACATTCTTAATAGCCTGTTAGTATAACATGGTCTGTATATGACAGAGAGAATTAGCATGGATGCATGTGTATGCATATGCAATTGCATGTGTATGCATATGCAATTGCATGTGTATGCATATGCAATTGCATATGATGCATGTGATACAACACGTAGGATGTATACATCTCCTAAGCTAAGAAACATCCAACATTATAGCTATAAACAAAAGTTGATAATAAAAATCATTCATGGGCATGCATGTTTGCATGTTGGATAGAAAATACAAAAAAAGGTTAGTGACCACATGGCACACAGTAGCACCCCCTACCACCCTTATACCTCTACAAATATTGGTTGATCCAAAATCTCTTAGGTTGGATACTAGCCTAGAGTTACACTAGAAACTCAAGGCTTGGTGCTCTCAGCATATGAGGCAAGCAAAAGGATGATTGTTGCCCAATCATATAAGGGATTACGATAAAAATCTGACAGGCATGATCATATTACTATGATAAGAGAATGTCAATAGAATAAGCATGAGGTATGCAACCACATAGAATTATGAAAGGATTTTAACTCTTAGTAAAGCAAGACAACATGATTATATTATTATGATAAGAGAATGTCAATTAAATAGGCATGAGGTTATGCAACCAATATAAAATCATGAAAGGATTTTAACTCTTAGCTGAGTAATATGAGATAAGAAAAATGATCAGATTTAGGCAAATCCACTGACATGATTAGGCATAGATCTATATAGCATGTAAAGAAAGGGTCTTAGTTTTGGAATGTTATTTTGGTTAGCTACATGAGCTTTAATATGGTAAGAACAAGCTAAGGTCCCCGCCGCATGTCCACAACCTATCTAACTAAATGGAATCATTGATATAAGATTATACTTAATGTCTATCCATTCAAGGAATCATTGACAATTGACAATCCTCAATACAAGGTAGCAACTGGTGAAGACAAACTTGCTTTCGCGATGAGTCAAATGGAGTCTAACATACTCACTCACCCATAATCACCAATTTAATATGGAACAAATAATGGTGTGTAGACGTAAACTGTGTATGTGATATGCAATACAATTAACTTGACTAGAATGGGAAAATTGATATAAAAACTTTGAGATTTCAATGCCACCACTCTTTTGTTGTAGGTTCCCAGTGGAGTTGCCATTATGGGTAAGGCTTTCATCATGACTCAGAATGAGGCTTTTGACACACTGACCGATGGCCCACTTGGAGTAAAAGTGCAATCTTCTCTAAGGGCTACCTTGAGGAATGAGATTGACTTAAAAGTGTCACAAGATAGAGTCATTACTAGATGGTTTTGGATTTAGTTCAATTAACCCATAGCATGAGTGCTAAGTCAAACCCTTCAGAGATGGGTTTAAGTGGTGAAGATCTATTCTCTCATAGTTTTAAATTTGATTTTACCATTTTAGTCAAGTTAATTACCCTAGGTAGGCAAGCATTCATAAGAATGAAATAAGCACATAATACGGTATAGTATGGCAGCAATCATAGCAGATATAACATGAAAAATATGATATGTAAATCATGGCAAATAAAACATAGCATATCAATAACATGTGAAAATGATATGGCATGAGCATGACATGTAAAAGATAATATGACATAAGCATGACATGTAAAAAATTATATAGCATAGGCATGATATATGAAATGAAGGACATAGCATATGCATGATAAGTAAAAGATGACATAGCATATGTATGACATGTGAAATGAATGCATAGCATGGCATAACATATGAAATGACATGGCATAGGCATGACATGTGAGATGACATAGCATAGGCATGATATTGGAAATGATATGGCATAGACATAACAAATGAGATGACATAGCATAAGCATGACATATGAAATGATATAGCATAAGCATGACATATGCAAGCATACATCATATAGCAATGATAAAATATGCATAATAGCATAAATAAAAATTAATAATAATCCGAAGAAAAGGATCAAGAGAGATAGGGGGATACATGATGAAATAAAGCTAAATCATACATGCCAGGAAAATAAAATAGAAGCCTATTCTATTATAAAGGATCTTCGATGATACAAAAATATGAAACGTTAAGCAACATCTCCTCCACTCAGGAAAACAACCTTGGGTAACACGAGCCAAAATGCACAAATGGAAAATGTAAACAAATGAATAAATGTTAAGCAGTAAATAAGATGTAGGAAACAAATGACTAATCCTATGTCATGTGAAAGCATGAATCAAGGATCAAAGTTCGATGAATGCAATGGAAATACTCATAAAAATGCAAGAATAAACATGAGTCGAATCATGAAAATCATAAAAAATAATCAATTTTAAGTAAAATTAATCAAAATCATAATTAAAAGATTCTACAATCACATGTGGCATCACTTAGAAATGAATCAACATCCAATTAAGCCAAACATGTCAAGTGATAATTAAAAATAATTAAAATGACATTTAATTAAGAAAACAAGAGAATTAATTGATTTAATAGCAAAATCAACACAGATCGATCATAACATGATGAAATTAAGGGTCTCTAACATCATTCAAGTGTCAATTAGAGATAGAAAATACATCTAATCTAAGTCAATCATATCAATTGTAATAATTAACAAACTAAATAAGCATTTAACTTGAAAACTTAATTTTAAAGCTAAAATTAATCAAATTAGATCAATATATGATGAATTCAGATCATTAGGGTTACTGTGAAACCATTAATGCTACTGAAAACTTCGATAAGCATTAAAAAATCAATGAAATCAAGTGAAAATGAATGAAAATCATGAAAATCTGGGAAAACTGATAACTATATATCACATATAGGCTATGTTGCGCATATAGTGGGTTGTATGTCATATATAGCATGCAAAAATAAATGCAAATTTAGTTTTTAGGTAAAAACACAAACCAAATCATAAATCTCAATAAATATATGACAGTCATAGATCATTAAAGCTACAGAAGAGCTATGAATGCTACTATTACATTTATGATTGAAGTCGATCAATGAAAAATAAAGCAAAAATCACAATGAAGAGAAAATAAGAAGAGGAAGAGGCAGTCCATACTCACTAAGAGATTAGCTTCCAAAACTTAATTCTAAAATATGATTAAGGATTTAAAGTAGGATTAAATAGTCTCTAATCATAATTAATAACTTAATTAAGTACTTAATTAAGTGAGAAATTAAATTAGCAGAGTTTGGGTGCAATTCTTTAATTTTTGGCCTTTTTCCCATAAACATATGGTGTATATTTATAGGTGAGGGTCATTAGTTACCAAAAGAAAACTAATAATATGGGATTATGTAAAATCACACTAGACATATATAGCATATAGTGTTATATGTGCAACACATAGCCCAGAAAAGGCTATGAGCACAACATGTAGCTGTACATACCTAGCATGTAGTAAAATATGCCTATGTGCACTGCCAATAAGAACACATTAGGATGTGCACCCCATGCCCAATGAGCATCAAATATATCCTAAATGTATGGAGCATATTAGATTTGCATAGGAAAAGGTTGTACACCATGAGTATATTTTCTGACATGCATAACATGTAACACTATGTGCTTCACACATCAGAAAATACATGTTATATGCTCCACCTTTCAGAAGAAAAATGTAACATGATCCATATGTCCAGAGCACTCGTGGGAGGCTAAAAGGCATATATGCAAATCAGGATTGAAGTAAAGGACCTATACCAAGCTGAATCAAAGAAAATCCAAAATTGTAGTGCATCATTGAAAAG
Organism: Dalechampia spathulata; assembly: GCA_948192965.1. Classification (NCBI taxonomy): domain Eukaryota; kingdom Viridiplantae; phylum Streptophyta; class Magnoliopsida; order Malpighiales; family Euphorbiaceae; genus Dalechampia; species Dalechampia spathulata. The sequence goes on along the minus strand of CANYBF011296538.1, from coordinate 33,451 downwards.
TCAAGGTATACATTTAGTATGAGCATTCCTCAATCCTTAGTGGATTGTACTTCCTTCCTCAATGGAGATGTAAGCCTCAGCATAAGTATTGTAGTTGAGTTTTCCTCAGTGGATTCTTTTACAATCTTGGTGGATTATGATCTTCCCTATGGAGTAATAAGCCTCTACATGAGCTTCTGTAAGCCTCAACATGAGCATTTGCAAGCCTCAATATGAGCATATATAAGTCTCAGCACAAGCATTAAGCCTCGACACGGGCATCAATCAAGTATCTCCTTTGCCTTGTAATGAAAAGTCACATTTTGATTCAGCTTGGTACAGGTCCCCGATGTCAACCTTGATTTGCATATATGCATTTTAGCCTCTCATGAGTGATTTGGATATGCGAAGCATGTTACATTTTATTTATGAAAAGTGGAGCACATAGTATGCATTTCCTAATATGTAGAGCATAAAATGTTACATGCTACATATATTCAATTAAGATGGACATGGTGCTTAGCCTTTTCTCATGCAAATATAACATGCTCCATATATCACCATGCCTTTTTAGCATAAATAAGGATTTAAGAGCATAGGGCACATATAAGGTGCAAACTTTGAAATGTTGCACATATACTGCTACATGTTGCGCATATAGCACTTTTCTACATCACACACTACATATATCATTTGCAAAACTCATAAAATCCCACATTGCTAACTTATTTTTAGTAACTTCCAACCCCTACCTATAAATATGGCTTGTATATTTATGGAAAGAGGTCCAAAATTTACTAATTGGGGCCAAACTCTATCAAAATCATTTCTTACTTAATTAAACATTTAATTTATTTCTTAATTAGGATTAAAAACTAATTAATCTTCACTCAAACTCCCTAAACTCGTTTAGAATCAAGATTAAGGCCTAATCTTACTTGGTGAGTGTTGGAATGCTTCTTCTTTCCTCTTTTCTCTTGATTTTTTAATAGGTTTGTGATTTGGCATTAATTTTTTTGTTGATTGACTTCAATCATGAATGTAACAGTAGCATTCTTAGCTAGAATGATATGTAATAATCATATATTTGCTTGGGTTTGTGATTTCTTTCATGTTTTTGCTTAAAAACTCATTTGTGTTTCATTATACATGTCATGTGTAATGCACATCACCCTATATACTATGCATATAGCCTTAAATTTTAGTACATGCATGCATGTCATGTTATATATTGCGCACATAGCTACCAGATTTTCATAGTTTCATGATTTTTTACTCGTTTTCATTTGTTTTTTTATGTTAATCAAAGTTTTTAGTAGCATTAATGATTTCATAGTAATCTTAATGATCTAAATTCATCAACCATTGATCCCATTTAATTAATTTTGGTTTCAAAATTAATTTTCAAGTTAAAAGCTTTCTTTAATTTGATTTTTATTGTAATTGATTTGATTGGACTTGAATTGGATATGTATTTTATCTCTAATTGATGTTTGAATGATATTAGAGTCCTCTAATTTTATTTTCATGATCAATTTATATTAATTTTGTTATTAAATCAATTAATTTGCTTGATTTTTGTAAATTAAATGTCATTTAATTAAGTTTACTTGTTACTTGACATGCTTGAGATTAATTGAATGTTGATTCATTTATAAGTGATATTACATGTGATCTTAGAATCTTTCAATTATGTTCTTAATTGATTTTGCTTAAAATTGATTACTTTATTAATTTTCATAATTCAAATCATGTTTATTGTTACATTTTTTATGAGTATTATCATCATATTCATTGGACTTGACCCTTGATTCATGCTTTCATATGGCATTGGATTGGTCAATTGTATCTAACATCTCATTTTGTTACCTAACATTATTTACTTATTTGCATTTCTCATTTTTACATTTTGGTTTGCACTACTCGAGGTCATTTTCCTGAGTGGAGAAGATGTTGCTTAATATTTTGGATTTTTGTATTGTCAAAAATCTTTTATAATAGAATATGCCTCTATTTTATTAAATTCCACTTTTACATGTATGATTAGCTTTATTCATCATGTATCCCCATCTCTCTTGATCCCTTTCTTTGGGTTGTTATTATTTTATTCATGCTACTATATCTTATTATGCTACTATGCTTACCTTATTATTACCATATGATGTATGTTATGGCATGTCATGCCTATGTCATGTCATCTTTCACATGTCATGCCTATGTCATGTTATCCCTCATATATCATATCTATGCCATGTCATTCTCATATGTCATGCTTATGTCATGTCATCTTTCATATGTCATGCCCATGCCATATCATTTCACATGTCATGCCTATGTCATATCATCTTTCACATGTCATACCTATCATTTTTCACATGTCATGCCTATGCCATGTCATTTTTCACATGTCATGTCATTTCATATGTCATGCCTATATCATGTCACTCTCACATGTCATGTCTATTTTATGTCATCTTTCACATATCATTCTTATATCATGTCATTTTTCTCAGATGCCATGCATATACCATGTTTCATTTACCATGAATTTCATATTTTATTTATCATGTTATTATCTACTATGATTATTATGCTACATCATGTATGTGCTTATTTCATGCTCATGGATGCTCACCTCCTTAGGATAATTAGTTTGACTAAAATGGTAAAATCAAACTTGCAACTATGAGAAAATAGATTTTCATCACTCGAACTCATCTATGAAGGGTTTGACTTAGTATTAATGCTATGGGTCCCATCCGATGGTAACGCCATCTTGCGACCTTCATTAGGTCCATATCATTCCTCAAGGTAGCCCCTCGAGAAGACTACACTTTCGCTCCAAGTGGGTCCCCTGTACCATTTATCACAAGCCTCACTCTAGGTCGTGTCGAAAGTCTCACCCAAAATTATCAATTTACTTTATATCAAAATGTAAAAAAGGTTTATTTGTAATGGATTTGGCTATTAAACATAGAAAGATCAAATCACCAAGTGCCTAGATTTTTCTAGATTTTTCTTATATAATAGGAATTCATTACTTTTTTAAGCAATGTTACATGTAATTATGGGTCAATTTTAATCATGTAATTATATATTATTGACAACTTAAAGATGAAAATCTTCTAGTTCAATAACTCTAAATTTATAAAAGTTTGTTATTAAAGTGCTTAGCCTCAATTGTAGTGTATTTGGTTATAAACTCAATTAGAGTATATTTGTGCACGTAATAATGAAATTACTAATTTACTTTTTAAAATTTTATGTAAATATAAAATTATACCCATGTATTAACTATTACAAGTTCCACAACAAGAAATGAAATAGACTTGCTTAATAATAATTGAACAATTTAATGTTTGTGAAATATAATTGAGGTTTACAACATCAACATGATGGACATGATCACATCAACCCTATTTTCTTTAAGTGATATAGATAACAATAATGAGTGCTTAAAAGATCTAGAAAATGAAGAAGAAACTAAGGATGACTTTGTATTTGATGATGTTTTGACATGAGGTGTAGTTACTAAACTAAGTGGAGCACTTGATGAACATATTATATTAAGGCAACCAAAGAAAAGAATATTACATCTTCATTTACTTTAAATGATAGACAAAAATAACTTTTTTAAATTTTTTTATCTTCAAAAGGTGAGTACTTGTCCATCTTCAATGCAAATTTAGACCCTGAAACTTTTTATATTGATTTTATTATATAATTTTAACTCTAAACCTCTAAACCTCATGTGAAGTTAAGTCATTCATATGTAAATTATGTACCTTGTAAAATCAATTTCTTCTTATTCCATATAAAAATTTTCATAGTTGTGCCATCTACATATCAACTTTAATGAAGGATAGGCATCATTTTAAATTAATATAGAAAATAATGTTATGAATCATGCAATTGTATCTAAATAAAAACAGTGACGTTTATGAGTATCTTGAGCATGTTATAAGTTTCAAAGCTTCTTGAATTTTAAAATTGATGTATTTTAAGATGATCATTTTATTGCTTATAGTACTTCATCATGATCAGAAATTGTTTTCATGTTGTGGTTAGATGTTTCATCTTTTCAAAGATGCATAATCAATGTCTAGTTTTGGTTTGAAACAAAGAAATTTCCATTATATTTGAAGAGAAGATTAATTCATTTATGCACTTTCTTAACAGAAATTTTATAATAATTCAAGAATTTATGGATGAATAAAAAATCTCTATGAGTATTATGTCATTTCTATTATTGTTTCTCCTTCCGAATTCATTCTTGAAAGATATAGTATTTTTATGAATAAAAAAATGAATCCATATTTAGAGCAAAAATGTCTTCTCATAAATAACTCTTTGTTTATTTGTATAGAAAACCATAATTTTCAATCTTAAAATTATAAAATTAAATAAAGTGGCACACGTTAACACGCATTTGGTTGACTTGGTTGCCAATATGCACTTTGGAAACCTTGTTAATCCCACCACCCCATAACAACCCTAATCATCATAAATCAACGTAACACGTCATATCAATTAGCAGCCTTATGATTTTTTAAATAAATTAAGATAGTGGGATGCGAATGTAGATTTCAAAAGAAACACATTACACCAATATTACTTCCATGAATTGAGGCATCGCCCTTCACCATCTACCCAATACTTGCACAAAGCTAACTTACACATATTGACGATATTGATTGATAAAAGGGTTTATCATTTTTTACACTTCCTTATGATAATCTAATTACTCTAACATCAACCATTTACACTAATCTACGCATTGAAAAGGTTTGTAAGTCTAATGCATAATGAAATAGAAATGGGAAAGAAGAGGCACTAACATCTTCACCAACCCAAAATTGCGATATAAAGATGAAGAAGAAAAGGGAAGTAGTGGATGGACGCATCTATTGACAAATGACATTTCTATCTATATTTCCTTCTTACTTCGTTATTGGGATGTGCCCATTTCCATAATATCCCATTGCTTCCCTTTCATTTTTAGCCATCCAACTTCTTATCTCCACCATATTTATATTTCTGTCTTCTAAACATTTGTTTTAATACATAAAGTTCATCTTATATTATTTAATCAATTACAAAACTTGATTTAAAAAAGCATAATTTCTACAAAATGACATTCATTTTCAAGGAAAAAATATACCATGATAAAAATAAATTAAAAGCAATATCATTATAGAAAATCATTTGATATTCTAATAATTATAATTAATTATTAGAAAATGAATTATCATTTTGAAATGTCCTTTTATTATTTTTTTTATAAAAAACAAGTGCAGTATCGTATAGAAATTTAATTGGTATATTAGAAGAGGACAGTAATTATTAAGATAATGAAAATTAATATTAGTGGGTGACAACCATGCATTTTTATCATTATATTGATCTCGTTATTATCGTATTTATCATTTTAATAATTAATAAACTGATTTTATTTTCTTCTTAAACTTATATTTCATATTTAAATATTAATATATATTATTGATATTTTAATTAACAAAATAATTTATTAATTTATTCATAAGTGAATGAGTTATTTATTTGTATAATAAAAAATCAAGATTTTTTTCAAAAGAAACTTATATTTTTATTATAAAGAAAACGAAAGCCTTCATCAATGCAAATACAAGCAAATTAATCATTTTGTATATTATGAGATACTAAGTTAATTATAATGATAAATAATATATTAAAAGTACCATTAATTATGCTGTATGTACGTTCCATTTATTTTTTAAAAAATATTTATTATCTAAATTTGAATTCTTTTTTATCTTAATTTTTACATAATTGTTAATTCTTTATTCCTAGCTGATAATTGTTGTAATAATGGTTAATCATTATTTACAAAATGATTAGCAAGATCAATATTTTTATTATTGACTTGATCTAAAATAATTAAAAAATAAATGAATATTAAAATTTTAATTTTAAAAATTAGTTAAAATAATGTTTTAAATATTTAAAAAATAACATTAAAATTATATGATAGAATAACATAAATGAGCAAAGTAATATTTAATCAATATTCAAATACGAATTCTGGTCAATATGCAAACGTGACGTCACATATAGAATGAATTCATAATGCTTAATAAATTTTTAAATATATAAAATTCACAGATAGATATATTTCTATTTTCAAATAAAACTGGTGTTTTCATTGAAAAATGGATATTTATACATGATTTAGATAATGGTAAGTTCCGTGTATTAGTTTGTAAGTAATATGGCAAATATGCTGACCCGTCATCTCATCCATCTACAAATATAAGAAATCTCATGTTTACTTTATAAAATTAAATAAAATGTCATGAATAATTTATTATAAAAATTTCAAATCATTTAAATTAAATATATTTATTTGCTGTTTGTAAATAAACTTTATGGTAGAATTCAACTTCAAATAAATTCGTTTAACATAAATAAAGATAAACTTTATTATTAATAAGTTTGAGTGTATTCATGAATTAAAACTAATATATCATTATGATGAATAGCCTTGACAAGATGGGAAATTTGAAGTGAAAGTCAATGGATGGTCTTGCCACTTTTTTTTTTTAAAGAAAGTTATCTTATGATTGAAACCAACAGGTGAAGCTCATTCTAATTTTTTTATTTTTTTATTTTTTAAAATTGTTAATCCAAAGTGATTATTTATTTTTTCTAAAACTAAATAAAATATTTATAAAATTAAACAATTAATTTAAACTTTTATTATAATATTTTCTTTATCTGAAACAACAATTTCAAGTTAATTTACTCAAATTTTCTAATTTTGACGGAATATGTAAAAGAACAATCAGAACACCTCAGTTTTTATGAATGTCACTTTACCCACAAAAATGGTTTCTTTTTATAATTATTTCTAGCAATTTTATTTACAATCTTATTTAATTTATAAAACTAAGAATAGAATATACATATTTCTTTAAGATATTATATGATTTTAAATATTTATTTTAATAAATTTTGAAATATCACGTTCGGTATATTTATTAATATTTATATTTATAAATGTATATAGTTTGCATAAATAAATAAAACTCTTGCATTCAAATTCTTATGAAAAACTAAATTTTAGGTATTAATAATAGAAAGATACTCGTTTATTAAATACATATACTAGATCAATAAATTCATATTTCAAATACAATTGATTATTTATAATTTTAAAAAATGAAATATGACCAAAATTTATAAAGTAATATAAAATTATTTTAGATAAGTTTAGTTGCATGAGACAGGAATATGAAACAATATTTGCATGTGAGAGTTGGCAATAAGCTAAGAAGAGAGAGATGAGTAAAGAATTGCCCACATCATACAATGGAGTGAGGATATGAAATCGACTTGTTGAAAAGAAGTGAGGATGAGTACAAGGAAGAGATGAAAGAGGGGAGATGTGAAATGGCACTAGTGCCATATTTTCATTTTATGAAGACACCTCAATTCAAAAGTGGGCATTCATTCATACATTTGTCTATACTCTTATACTCTTATATTTTTGTTTTTTTGTTTTTCTTGCAGAGTGAAAGATTCATGAAAACAGAAAGGTACGACTGTCCTCCACCACCGTCATCACTCTCACTTGCCTTTCCCTTTATTAGTTTTTGTATAACTTTTATTTTCTTAATGATAATCATTACATGTCATATAGATTCACCCAAGTGAAAGAAGCTACTAGAAATTGAAGTAGTAGTAGTAGGAAGTTGTCTTCCACCACCTTTACAATGCCTATAAATAGGGTTTGATACGTTAACCATTTGTCAGCCATCTAAAAAACCAGTATTCCCTTGTTACTCCTATCCTGCGTATTCATATTATACAAGGATACATACTGAACCGAGAGAGAGAGATTTCTTGAATATAAGGGTGGGGCGTGTGTGTATTAATTGTTTACTGTTTTACTGAGTTCTTGCAGATTCAAAATGGCAAGTTCAAGAGTGGTGGGTGCTGCATTATTGGTCTTGCTTCTTGTAGACATATGTTGTGCTGGTAGGTCTTCCAAGGCTATTGGTGGAGGACACGGTAGTGGACGTGGTGGAGGACATGGTGGGATTGGTGGTTCAACACTTGGTACTGGTTCTGGGTATGGTTCAGGTTATGGGTCCGGAGGTGGTGAAGGATATGGTGGTGCTGGACGAGGTGGTGGGGGAGGAGGTGGTAGAGGTGGAGGAAGTGGTGGAGGTGGAGGGTCTAATGGCTATGGTTCAGGTTATGGATCAGGTAGTGGCTCAGGTTATGGTTCTGGGTCTGGTGGTGGGAAAGGAGGAGGTGGTGGTGGCGGCGGAGGAGGAGGAGGAGGTGGTGGAGGTGGAAGCTCAGGACATGGAAATGGGTCTGGTTATGGTTCAGGATATGGTAGCGGAAGCGGATCTGGATACGGTAGTGGAGGAGGAAGAGGTGGGGGTGGCGGAGGAGGTGGCGGTGGAGGAGGTGGAGGTGGCGGTAGTGGTAGTGGTAATGGGTCTGGATATGGTTCAGGCTACGGAAGCGGATCGGGTTACGGGTCTGGATACGGAGGAGGAGACGATTACGGGAATCCATGAGCATGAAAACAAAAGGGCAAAAGCGAAGATGGGTTATGTTTAGGTAGGAAAATTGGGATTCTGTAAGTTTAAGAATAAAGATTGCAAGCATTGCAATTCTTCAAGTAGAGGGCTATTGGGTTATTTGGTACTCCAATGATGTCTATACTATTAATGTCATGTCTTTCTTATGTAATATATAATTAATACACTCATTTTCAATTTTAATTGTGTGCTCACTACCCACATGGATTGGAATTATGGTGGAATATATTTTGCATGGATTTGGAGAATTGATGGCAAAAAGAAACCCATTAAGTTACTGTTAATATATAATTACCAAAAATGTTTTTAAGAAAATATGCGTATGTTACACTAACGAGAGATGCATGACAATAAATGTGGTTTTTCATCACCAGAGGTTTAACTTTAAATTTTACTAAGAAATAACTATCCTTTGTCATGTTATAAGATGTTTTTCGAAACTAAAACCTCATAATAATATAATTTATATGAGATATTCTAGAAATATATTTAATCTCTCTCTCTATATATATATATAAACCCTTCAATTTTCTTAATGTTCTGATATGGACCTATTAAGCTCGATGTATTGAAACCTTCATTAACAAAATCCTTGATTATTAACATTACCATCAAGACATTGAGTTTTATATTTCAAAGTTGTGAAATCTCGGCCTTCTAAAATCTCAATGGCCTTAGGAAGAGAGCACTGCGTCTAATTTAACCAAGAGGGCTTCACAACCCCATCTATCAATCTCTTCTTTTCTCCATTTTTTTCACGCCCAGTCAAATATTTAATCAACTCTCAACAAATTTAAGAACTCTAGGTAACAAACAAATTTTATTTGATTTATTAAAAATGATTTTATATATTTAAATTTTTTTATTAGACAATGTTAGATTTATTAAACAAGTGTAAATATAAATTTGTAGAATAAAATGCATTAAAATATAAAATTAATATGAAGACATGTGCAGTTCATTCTTTATCCAGCCAAGCTCCTAACAAAACGAGGAAAGAAGAGACCTAATGATTTGAAGTAACCACTAGAGAGAGGATCGATAGTAAAGCTTTTTCTTGGTACTTTCCATTTATGCATTGTTTGGTAGAGAGTCCATAACCACATGAGGAATTGAAGTAAAATAACCTCACCTCATGAACCCTCCTCCCAAGTAAGACCAATACCCTTCAACTCTCCATCCAAATAAAGACGATGGTAGAAGAAAAACTTGAAAGAAGGATAAGAGGAAATGATTAACTGTGATGAAAAAATTATATAAAATAGAACAAGAAAAGTTAAAATCCAGAGAAACATGACCAAGAAAATCCACACTCCCAATCTAAAAAGAAATAAGTATCAACCGAACCGTAGATCACCTGCAAGCCCTGCTAATTTGGAAATTGCGATGTGTCAAGTGATAAATAAAAACCTAATCCTAATACCCGGTTAAGCTCCTACACAACCTAATCCAACTTCCTTCTTTTTCCTCCCCTGCAAAAATTCTGAATATTCTCATATCAAAAGCTTGCTTGCTCCATCTATCTCACTTTCTACAGCGAAAAAACTCACATCCTTTGGTTCTTCTGATTATGGCTTTCCAAATCACTAGTCAACTCATCTTGGAGAAGGTATATACGGGCAAATTTCGAAAAGAACAAATACATAAAGAATCGCCGGTTTCACCAGAAAAAGGATCCGAAGTAAGAACAAGAATAATTTGAAATGCTCGAAAGCTAATCTGACACCCTCTCAGAAGCATAGGCTACCTTCTGCATTATCATGTTCTCAGCCGCACGGATGGCTCTCTGTGACCCAGTGATGGTAATTTTCCTGCCACACACACATCAGAGAGAACCAGAGTCAAAATTATTGGTTGCTTTGGACGTCAATGACATTTTGGCAGTAGAATTATCACAGTAACACGTTTTCTTATACCTATCATTTGTTCCGGACATGAAATCTCCTCTATCTGATATTTTTATCCTAGCACCACTAACCTGCCACAAAAGCAAACCAAAACACGTTGGTGAATAACAAAACAAATATTCAATAACTATGCAGGCTTATGATTTCAGGGAAACAAAAAAGACCTGGCTGATTTCCATTATATTCCTTCCACCACGACCAACTACAAACCCAATATGCTCATCTGCAACGCCAATTGTCACGGAGTTTGTCTGGTCCTCCTGAGAAAAAAAAACAAAAATTTGATCCATGCCAATCACCATCAATTAACAAACGTTCATATAAACATAAGTGAACCATTTACACAATCACCACCATGAAGATGCTTAAGGAGCATTGCTGAACTACAAAGACATTGAAGGAAAAAAACACACATGGCAGACGAGTGACATTTCGGTAAAAAAGCACTTCTCATTCTCTTTTTAACACTATCCCTTCAGACTATTGTTGGGTAGAAGAAGATAGGTTGATACTCTTTCGAAAAGTAATTGAGAAAAAAGTGATTTCCTTTTCTTTTTCAAAGAAAGAAAAACTTGATCTACCAAATCAAAAAATTCAGTAAAATGTTTTGATGACCCCTATAACAATCCAAAACAGACTGGCATAGAAGGGGCAAATCAGCTACAATTAATAATATTAATTTACATTCCATAACAAAAATTCATAGAATCTTTTACAATAAAGCCAATTCAATCTAAAAACACCTATAAGGTTTCTAATGAATCAAAGCCCTTATCAGAAACCAGGTTGATCAACTACATTTGAATTCATCTAAATTTATTTCAATACAAACAAGTGATTCTCAAGTCCAATTTTGGAAGTTTGATCAAAGAGAGCCAAGTATACCAGGAACCGTTCATCTCATTTTGGAAGTTTCATTCAAGTCTAGTTTAGGATGAATTTCATAAATTTTGTGGAATGCATTTTTGTAAATTTGAAGCAAATGTGTTTGATTGAAATGAATTGTGAACTTTTTATTCAAAATTGGTTTACCAGAATTCATTTGTAAATAAAATGAACCCATCAAAAGAATTGATCCAAACAAAACTTTAAACTTGACTATAACAAATGCAATTCATATATTTTGTTTGGAAGCAAATAAAATGAAATTGATGAACAAATCTGGCAAAATAAACAAATCCAGCAATATAATCTTTCCTATTATAAAAATTAAATATATAAAAATTCATTTAAAGATATGTAACATAATTCTTCACTGTACTTTTAAAAAAAATGGAAAAAGTGATCTAAACGAAGAAAATGGAAAAATAACTTTCACTGTACTTTAAAAAAAAAAAAAAGAATTGGTTGCCTATATAAATAACAGCAGAGTACAACTAGCTACAAAAAAAAGTGCTAAGCCTATTCATGAGAATGACAAAACAAAGTAATTGTCCAAGTGATTGAGAAAGCATTAACACTATAAGATGCAATAAAAGTAAAGCATTATGAAATGGTACAAACCTTGTTATTCTGAAACTTCCCACCTACTCCATTTGCACCATAGTTCATCGAGTTGTATGCTACTGTAGCAAAAGAAGGAAGTACAAATGCACATGGAATATCATCAGTAGAAGAGAATAAAAATTCAAGTCTCCTAGTGTGAATAAATTCATGAAAATACTACTTATGAAACCACAAGAAAGCCATGCCATGTAGTGTTTGCAAAAACGAAGTTACATAAATTTTACTTAAATCGCCACTTGTGATCATTTGTTGATTTGTAAAACTAAAAATTCCAAGAGGACTTCCCCTGATATGCTAAATAAACCAAGATTAAAATCCCAACTACCTAAAACTAAATGCAACTTCCTATTCGTGCTACATCATGATTCACTCCCCCTATTTGTTATTTAACTTCTTGGCATTCATTCCATGTGGGCTTTCCAGGCACTCCTCAGAGCAATTGGACTCGTTCACTTAGAGGCTCGTCACTAATGCCTAAGCCTACACTCTAAGGCCCTGTGTACATAAATAGTTCAACACTTCACAACCAGTCCAACTTCAACCATGACACCATGTAAAAACTTCCAAGCCTTAGAGAAAATTGGAAAAATTTACAACAATAACGGTATAAATGAGATTGAAATCCATCTTACATAAAACCAACCAGCTTTTGCTAGTACATCTCACTAAATTTTCTAGCATCTTTTTCATGTAGGACTTTCCAGGAACTATTTTCATTCATTTTCATTTGATTCGAAACAAGAAAGGGGAGATTAATATCTATCCCAACCACTAAAATTTTCTTCTCCCTCTCTCTCGCATTGCTTTTCTTTTCCAAACAAAGAGGTAAAGATTTCTAGTTGATGGTATTCTCTTCATATTTCCTTCAATACTCATTAAATAGACACAATGAGATTTTATCTAAATTATCATGTATATGCATAGTTATTTTCTACCTTCTCAACAACTCAACTACCAATAAAATTTTATTTACCATACCATTATACATTAACTACTAGTTTATCAAATTTAGAAAGAGAACAAAGTTATTTTCATTTTTCAAAAAATAAACGCTCAAGAAAGCTTCATGTGTTTTGCAGCTTTGAAACTTTAGAGACAAGTAAAATTTTGTTTCTATTGTATCATTACTACTAAGTACCTATCAAGTAATTCATTAGAATATATCATACGAAAAAAATTTCTTACTTTCTTAGTAAAATTAAAATGCAATTTTTGAATAATTTTCTGATATATTTATGGCCTCCATTATGTGTGATCTGATGCTAAATTGTTTAAGCAATTATACTATAATCATGAATTAACTGAGATTGAAAGGCTTAGTAAAGATTAATTCTTTTGAGACTGTAAGAGAAGAAGTTTGTTAGCCCACATGTTAATCTATCAGGAGCCATAATCTATCTTTAACATATTGAGTTTTTTATTCAAAAAATACAATCATGTTCATGCTGGTTAAAGCACATCCGACTATTGCACATTGCCACTGCCATCTCTTCATTTCTCTCAAAGACATCCCCTTTTCCCTCGCCTCCTCTTTCTGCATCATAATCATGACTACCCAACCCCAATTTGATCAGTGATCCAACAAAAGTTTACTTCTAGTTTCCCTAACTTTTGTTTGGATGAGTAGAAAAAAGGGAAGGAATGAAATAATAAGTGAAAATATAAGAAGTAAAACACTTGGGGAAAAGGAAGGAAAAAAAGGGTGGGAGGAAAATGTGTTATTTTCCATCAATTTTTTCCTCCAAAACGGGAGGAAAATTAGTGAGAATGGAGGAAGAATTTACTATTCCATGTAAAATACCAATTTACACTTACTTATTTTTTACATTATTTATTTTTTTAATATTTTAAAAGGATAAGATGGTCATTTCATATAAAAATCTTTTCCCCTTTTTATACTACCTTTTCAAACACTTCCCATTCTTATTTTCTTTTCTCCTTTCCAAACATGAGGTAAAATATGAGAAGGAAAATAATTATTTTCCTTCATCCCATTATAGACTTCCAAAACAAAAGGTAAAGTCAAATGATATCATTTATGATACCAAATCGGTCAAAATTTATTTCACATTTAAGAAGTCAACTAAATGCAGCACAGTAATAGGCCAATATGAAATGCATGAGAAATGATAAAAAGCCAGACAGACCTGCATATGAGAAAGGAGTATGCATAGTCTGCGAGTAATGAGGATCTTTATATAATTTAGACAAAATGAGATCAATTGCTCGCATCTGCTCCTCCAAAGTTCCAACCACTGTTACCAGCCTATCATTCATTCCATAAAAATTATTATCCTGAGGAGATATCTTGATGCTAGCTTGGGATTCTTCAATAAATGACCTGTACAAATGTAAATCCACATGTCAACATCAATTTCTTTTCCACTACTTCAGATAGCAAAGAATTCATAACAAAAGAGACTATAAATGGAAATGGAACTATTTAATAGAATGATTTGACAAACAAAAATAACAACAATTATAAGGTTCCAGCTCTTTTCAAAATGACACCACATGAAAACTGTGACTAAACAGAGAGAGAGAGAGAGAGAAGCTAATCCACAAAGGCACAAGGAATAAAAGAGAAGTGCAGAACAGAACAGAACAAATTTCGCACACTTACTCTAAAACATCATACCTTACGGAAGTATACACAGAAATCCATACAAAACAGCCAATGATTTTCAGAAGGTTAAATGATGACCCAAGCTTTAACCTTAAGGGTCAAATATTTTACAACAAAAGGAAGCAAAAGGCCATACATAAAGCTTATAACAATCAATTCATTTAGCAACACCAAAAGCAAGATGAAATTCTTCTAAGAAAAATTGATCAGAGGAATCAATACCTACATACTGGACTAGAAGCACAGGGTTACCCAAATGTTTTTTAAAGAAAGAGAGAAATTTAGCACAACATTATTATGAATGATTATGTCTCTCTTTCCTCAAATGAAACTCTTATTCAAAAGTCAAATATCAGTGCTTCAACCGTAGTAATCAAAGTGCGTGAACAATCTACATGGCCAAAGAATTGTAATAATACTCTCCACCACCTAATTGCTGTCAGTAAAAGTTAAGCGCCAATGACCAACAGCAGTGGCTGGTGATAATGGCATTTTCAATATCTATGTTGTATCTTTTTTACTTGTTTATATGTCAAACAAATGAAAGAGAGGGAGACGAGAGAGAGTAGCATGATAAAATTATTCTTTTACAAAAATTCCAGATAATTCCATGTCTAAATGTATTCGAACATTGTTCACAACATTTTGCTAATCTCTTCTAATTGTTGTCATATTAAAAAAAAAAAAAAAAAAAAACTGCATAAGAAACATTTATCTAGAAAGGGATAGTTTGTCAAAAATAATCTTAGCAACATACCATCCAGATTTCAGAAAGTTCAAGGTTAACAACTATTGGAAAAACAAAATATCCAAATAGGAGAAAATAGAATGGACAGGCCTTAGAATACCCAACAGCCAACAGCAGCTGGTTACATAGTAAACCAAGAACTTCTGGCCAATCTACCAAGAGTACAACAACCAATAGCTAAACAAAGCACAAACTGAACTGATACCCCATACAGCCTAAGAGGATTGAAGTCCCAACGCAAATCAGAACTCATGTTTTTAGAGAACAAGCCTGAGGAAGCATGCTCTAACAAGCATGATCCAAAAAATTAGAGATGCAGTAAAGGAACTCAATTGTTAAATAGGACCACAGAAGTACCTAGTGGAGTTAAAAGATACCATAACAGCAAGTTATCTTGGGATAAGCTACTGCAGTGAAGAAATTAAATGCATGGAGCAAATGGTCACTCCAGAAATGTATAGAACGGATCAGCGGTTATGATGAATACCACGAACACTACCATTTTTCCAAAAACATAATCCTCCTTGCAAGATGCAATGACTTTAAAGGGGATTCAAATTTTTAAATCATGATAAAGAAAGTACATGTACTGACTATTTCATCCTTAGTTTTTCAGCCACAAGGAGCAGATAAACAGAATCAGCACAGAGAAAAGAAGTAAGTATCAATACTTTATAATAGACCCTCCTTTCCCGATTATGCTACCACAAGAGCTATTTGGAACTACTAGTCTGACTTTTGTCCTTGGATCAACATCATCACCATCCTCAGAATGAAGCTGGCAGAGAAAAATTTATATCATTCAATTAGCCAAAGAAAAAACAGCTTGTAGACGAAGCCTGTGTCCAGATGATTACCTCATTAAGCAATTTAGTAAGAACAAGTTCCACACCCTTCAATATATCATCCAAAATTCCAGATATCAAAATTATCCTGTCAGATGTTCCAGGGAAAAATTCATAATTGCGTGACAACTGAATTCTTGCTCCAGATTGTGACTGAAAATCAGTAATTGTGGCACCACCCTTTCCAATCACCGAACCAGCAGCAGCATTTGAAACAAGAAATCTAATGTGTGTTGGCTTCTCAACAGAATCTGATAGAAACAAACATTGCATGAAGATATAGCGTAGAGAACTAAAATGGAATGAATTAATATGCAGAGCATATATCACTTTTCTCTTATTCATGTGATCATCAAAAAGGAAGCCATTTTCACAATTTGTATGCATGTTCTACCGAATTTGCTGGCTAATAGAAACAACATAAAAGTAATCAGCTGAGTACAAAAGGATAAATTCTAGATAGACATCCACATGTCACTTCACCTGTTGCATGATTGAAATGGAAAAAAAAAAAACAAAAGCAAAATTGTAGGTACCAAGATATTCCATTAAATGTGATTAAGATTCAAATATACAATCATACTGGAAAATAAACTTCAATATGTTCTATATACAGAGGTTATACCAAGTAACATCCATTTATTTTCATCAGGAAGGTTAGACTAAGTAGCATCGATTTATTTTCATCAGGATAGCTTTTTATTTATCTTTCCTAAGGGCACACTTGGGGCATCAAAGAACTTGATTAAAGAAACGTAACTTTGTAGTTCATTAACTGTCCCTGTCCCTCATAAAGGCATACTAGGAGAACCAGACTGGTTAACTAAGGAAACTTCTTTGACAGTTCACGCGTTTTTTGATATGCTATCAAATATAAGCAGTTAAAAAGGAAACATGATATCCAATTCAGTGGGACTAGTGATGCAGAAGTGCCAGCTAAAATCAAACTCAGCTCGACTTTATTAACTTCTAACCTCCGGTTAATTAGGGTCGGCTATATGGATTCTCCTTTTTAACTTCATCCTGATTTGGATTCTTAAACGTTGCATGGTTAATAGATTATTTTAAGCCACTTTATATCCATGTTAATATATGTATACACCCTACCTTTCTCCATTTCATTGACCTTGCTATGGTCAACCTTTCTAACCAGGGCATCACTAGGTCTATGAATCTCAGTAGTTCCCTAAATTCAAACTTCAATTAAAAACGCAACCTAAAATTTGATAGATTAATTGCACTATCAAACATCGGCTACCTCTTCAGATCTTTCAGCTCTGGATTAAAACTCACTCAATAAATGAAAAGAAACACACAAGACTTTCCCCTAAATAGAAGATTAGAATAACATATTTTACGCATGTAAAGCACTTTTCAAAATTTCTTACAACTGCTTGCAGTATAGCTTCAACATAAAAAAAAAAAAAAACCATGATGAGAAGAACATCGTACAAATTATGTCCGCTAATCAAACTGTCTTATTCGAACGTTTGCCCGTTTTCCAAACAACACACAAAAAAAAAAATGCTTCATTTGTTATGGGAAACCCAATTAAAATAAGGATTTCTAATTAATACTATTGCTACTAATAGCAATACCGTCAATAAAAAGAAGAAACCTATTATGTAATTTCAGCTACATTTAATAATTTTAGTCAAAGTTCAACTCCAAAAAATCCTATAAAACATCAATTAAACACCTAAAAATAAAGCAAAACACAAAGAGATTAAGCAGATCAGATCAAATCAGATCAGATATACATATACCAGAAGTAGGCGATTTCGGCGGTGGAGGAGATCTCTTACGCGGTGCCTCCGGTGACGACACGTAAGACGATTCCGTCGATTCCATTTTCCACCGTCAATATCCTTCACTGAACTTCTTCGGTTACCTAGTCCAAAATAGAGCGAAAAAAAAAGAAACTCAAAAAAAGGAAAAGAAAAAGGCGAGTAGAAATGAAGATAGAAAGAGAGAAACGAAAGCTTACAGCTATTGGAACAGTATAGTAAGAGTGAAAATCGCAATTGCTGTTATGGTCATTAACGTATTGGAAGGAATTCGATTTTCTGGCGTAGGTGAAGAAAGAAGAAGAAGAGGTTTAGCGTTTTTATTTTATTTTATTTGCTTGGCACCGTTTAGCCTGTGACAACCGCTTCTTTTGGATGTCTAGATTATTATATTCCTTTTTTATTCCTTCTATTATATTTGTTTTTTCAAAAATTAACCCATCTTGTCCATAGTTTAATGTTTCAAACACGTCTTGCCACAACTACGCTTTTTAGGAATACCATTAGCATTTTGTCCAGTTTTTTTTTTTTTTTTTAAATTAATTATTCTTTGATATTTTATTTAATAGTCAACTTAAAAATAAACGGCACTATATGACCATTAATATGGATATGTTAATATTTTTATAAAATTATTTTGAATTAATTTTTTATAAAATTATTTCTTTAATAAAAAATAAAAATAAAATTAAAAGATTATTTTGGTATATTGTAACGTCAAATGGAGCCGACTAGAACGTGCTTTCCAGTGTTGACATGCATATACAATAAAATTATTTCAGAGTGTACAATTTATATTATAGTCAATAGTTTTTTTTAATTAATTTTAAAGATCATGCACAATTGTTCTTCTATTTTCTTTATTTTATTTTTAAAAAAACTAAATCAAACTAAAAATTAGAAGAATCGATTAAACTTATTTTAATAGTTTTTATAATATAAAAATATCTTATTTTATTTTTTATTTTAATTTCATTTCATTTTCAACATCCAAAAGATTTTAATTCATAAAAATCAAATACTCATCTTTATTTTCAAAGATTTCACTATTTCATTTGTATATACATTTGTCAACGTTCATTTATAATAATAATAATAATAATGTAAAAATATATTGTAAAAGACCTTGAAAAAAATTTAAAAAATAAAATATATTCATTGTCAAAAGAATTTTTATCATAAAATTTAATATCAGTAAAATTATTATCAATGCAATGAAAAATATTGGGATATACAAAGTTACCAACATTTATGAGAAACGTTAAAATATTAATATTATCAACCTTGACCAAAATGCATTACAAAATAAAGTTAACTACATTCATAAAAATATATTATGGACGTTTTCCTTATATCGCAAGTCGATAAAGATGTCAATGCTTTTAGCTTCATAAAAGATCATATTTTGTTGTACAACTTCAAAATGTAAAAAATACATTGGAATGTTATGATATGATAACATTTTTTATCACGTGCTTAATTTGTAAATGAAATTAATAATATTATACTATTATTTTATGTTAATAAATTATTATTATAATTATATAAATTTTAAACCCATCGATTTAAAAAAAGAAAATAATTAATTTAAATTTCATATCACATCATGTTTATAACTATTAATAAGTATTTGATAAAGATAAAAAAAATTCAAACATAATATGAAAAAAGATAGAGATTTATCAATAAGTTTAACTTTTCCTACTACAAATGCGTTAAGTTCTATCTTCTATTCTATAGAAATCAATAACATTCCAATAAATTGTATAAAAAGTTGAAGTAAATTAGACCATAATCAAGCTTTAAAAATCCAACTGAAAAATAAACATTGATATGAGACAACCAACCTTAAGGGAGAGAATAAAAGAAATGTTTTAGGTAAATAATATCCATATGTGTGAACTTATGTGTTCTTTAATCAACTTATATAATATGAGAAAAATAAAATGATTGATGATAGTTACAATAATAGAACTAATTATTTATTAATAATAGGATACTTAAAAAGGAAAACTGTGCTTGCATATTATGAATTTGTTTAAGCTCTAAATTATTGGTGTATTAATGAGATTAAATCATGTATTTCTCTTCTCAAAGCAAATGTTATCTTGCATGTTTTACATCTTATCTTCATATTCTCCAACAATCTTGTTAAGTGTTTAGACATTTTATTCACATGCTTTGTATGATTGAATTGATACTCAATAGTTAATTCTATAATTTTGACCTTAAGATTGAAACCCTTAACATTATTATATTTATTATAAAATTACTTGAGCTACGCACAAACTTCAATGAAATACATTATTAGATTTTTTTAAAATTTTTTTTTGAGAATTCATTTTCTTATAATCATATGTGCACTTATTAATCTAAAATTATTTTTTATATTTAAAAATTTCACATGTAATAAAAATTACAATTGAATACTCTAATATGCTTTAAGGTTAAAAAGCAAACAATATATAAAATGCATAAAATAAAAGTACAATAGTAGGAAATAAATTAAAATGTGAGATATCAAATTTCAAAATATATATATATATATATATATATATATATATATATATATATATATATATATATATATAAGGTCAATTAATTATGATTGATCATAATTTCATATTGATGTATTTAATTTTAAAATAATTATAATTATTTATTATAGAAAATGAAAGGATGACATATCAAAGGGCATGAAAAATAATAAAATTATATTTGAAACATTGATTATAAAATATAAAAAGGTTTATGGAAATGAAAGGATGATATATTACAGGGCATGAAAAATAATAAAATCATATTTATAATATTGATTATAGAAAATGAAAAGACTAATCATATTAATAATTTTATATTAACGTATTTTATCTTATCATAATTATTAAGAAAATAAAAAGATTTTACTTTTAATAAGTGCCAATAACTTTCATTGTAATTTTTTATTGTACTTTATACATTTTCCTAAATTTTATTGCAAGTAATAAAAAATCACTTAAAATTTTAAAGAACTAAATAATTTAAAATGTTACAATCAAGTAATAAACAATATAAATTTAAAATGTTAAAGATAGATTAATTATTTATAATCTAAATTCTCTCCTTTATTTACATAATAAACTATAAAAATAACATATATTTATTTTATAATTAAGTTCTTCAATAATAACATATATATTGATAATATATAATTGATCATAAAAATAAATGATAAAAAATCAATACCAATGAAAGAATTATCAAAATTTACAAATAAAAAATGAAATTTATGAATAAAAAATTAAACAAAATCTAAATACTTACTAATTAATAAATATTTAAGTATATTTTCTTTTCTTCACTTTCTCATTCCAACAATTTTCAAATGATGAATAAACAATTTCCATTATGCACATATATATACTAAAACATCAATATAAGAGGAATATTAAGGTCATAATTTAATATCCCAGTATTTAGAAATATTAACTATAGAAGATGAAAGGTCTTTACTAAATAAAACAGAAAGAATATAAAAGGGCATAAAATATAACTTTATCATAAGAGGAATGTAAAGGATTAATGTATTAAAGATCAAAACTAAAAGCTAAAAGCCAACCAAATAATGAATAAACAATTTTTACTATGCTCTTATATATATATTATAAATATCAACATAAGAGGAATATGAAAGGTCATAATTTAATATCCAAGTATTTAAAAATATTAACTATAAAAGATGAAAAGTCTTAACTAAATGGAAAGAGGGAATATAAAATGACATAAAATAGAACTTTATCATATATATGGTATAGAAGAAGAATAAAACATAAATATTAAAGGAACATCAAAGGTCATTATTCAATAAATAATTAATTAACAACATTTATTAAAGAACATGAAGGTATATAAAAAATAATTGGATGAAAAATTAAAAATGGGATGTAGAGCACTAATACACTAAAGATTAAAGCTAAAAGCCAAAACCAAAATCATGCAATTTCTAAAATGTGACATAAGCAATAAATGTTTTTAAAATATGTCACGTAAGTATGCCAACATTCAACTTTATATATATATATATATATATATATATATATATATATATATATTGTGTTATTAGTGTCTATGACTGATAAGACGTATACATATTCATATCTATATTGATGTGTTTGATAATTGAGATATGACCTTGCTTATTTGTTATGATTGTTATTGTGAGTGTATATGTGTGTATGCATTGATGTGGTATATATTGATGATGATGGATAGAGAGGGTGTTGCCACCTTAGTGAGCCTTCTCTGTAGTATAAGGGGTGAACACCGAGTTTAGCATGTTGTGCATGAGGTTTTAGAAGTGTTTATGCTTGAATTAGGAGTTAGGAATTTCGAAAATGAGCTTAGGAAGAGTGGAAGAAGGAAGATTGAGTGTGGTACAGGCGTACGGGTCACCGTACAAGCGTACCAAAACAGGGGAGTTGAGGGAGTTAGGCTCCTGGAGACCGTACGAGTGTATAAAAGGGGTGTCCGGCCGTACACGTACTTGTAGGAAATTAGGTTTGTCAGGTGGATTGTGGACGTACGGGCGTACAAAATATGGTATGGGCATACCGTTCCTCATAGGAAAATAAGCTTGTCAGGAGTTTTAGTTCGATACGGGCGTACCAAGATCCATACGGCCGTACGTGACTTAAGTTTGATGGGTCAAAGGATAAGTATTAAGCCTTTTCTCAGTTTTCTACCACCTTCTTCTTTCTTAAACCCTTCTAAACATTAGAGTTAGTGTTCTTAAGCCTGGGAAGAGTGCAAGAGCTTGAAGTTAACGATAACAGATGATTCTAACGGGATTACAGGATTGTACTAGAAGTCTTCCTACTACAAGTTTGTGCTAAGAGTGTTGTTAGTGCTAGGTTTGAGGTTGTTCTTATGCTTTGGCTTACTTCTATGGCTTGAAGACTTAAGTAAAGTCTAAGCATAAGGTTGGTGTTGATATGAATTTATTTTAATGAGTTATGTTGACACTTGTGCTTGTTATGCTTGGACTTGATGTTTTCATTGCTTCATGGTATTGTGGCTTATTGATATGATGGAATGGATGTATCCCTCTTTATGGTATGAAGCATAAGGGTATATAATATGTTCATGGCACGTATCTTGATGAAGGGTGAAAAGAAAAGAGAGAAAAGAAAGAGAGTAATGAGTGCAGAGCTAAGCTCTAGGCATACTAGGTCAAATAATGATGATGGGATTCCTAAAGGAATCATTTAGATTATTGCCCTCCCAAAAGAGAGATGAGTCTCGAGACCTATAGTAGGAAAATGGGTGCATATCACCACATATTTATATGCCCTCCTTCGGGAGATGAGTACCGGTACCTACAAGGACCCAGTATGTGCGAAAGGAATGTGCACAATCATAGGAAAACAAGAGTGAATGAGTGGAATGAGGATGAGGGAGACTACAAGGTATAGTTGCATTCACATTACATGTATTGATAGATTGCAACGTTTGCTATATGATGTTTATGATGGTTTACTATGTGTTTATATCTGTGTTATGATTTATATTTGCCTAGCACCACTGAGTTTTATACTCAGCATTTATCATTTGATGAACATAGGTTCAGAGCCCTCAGGGGAGCAGTCAGAGAAGTAGTAATAGAGGTCGTCAGCAGAGAAGGTTATTCTCAAAGTGGTACGGGACCTCAGGGGCATACTTTGAGTCATTTTTGTTAAAGTAGTTCTGTGATCCTAGTGGCAGTAGTCTACTCTGTATTTTGTGGTGTATCTACATAGGAATTATACGAACCTTAT
The DNA here is from genome assembly GCA_948192965.1 of Dalechampia spathulata. Classification (NCBI taxonomy): domain Eukaryota; kingdom Viridiplantae; phylum Streptophyta; class Magnoliopsida; order Malpighiales; family Euphorbiaceae; genus Dalechampia; species Dalechampia spathulata. Next base: position 9,667 of record CANYBF011296538.1, on the reverse strand, counting down.
TGTATGACTTGTATCATATGTATATAATATAATTGAGTTGTTTGTTGATATAAATTGCATGAATGAATGATTGCTTTTCGGGGTACGATGTGTCTTATATATTTAAGCCATGTTGTTACTTCTTTTCACCACTTAATACAGGGACGTGTACCCATACGAACTTTAATAGATTATAGAGATGATGTATCCCTTATGGTATGAGTAGTGATTTTTCCTTTTAAGGGGAGATCGATACTCATGCTACGGGAGCATGTTACCCCAGGTATGGGCTAGGTGTGACATGTTTAAGTGGTATCAGAGCTATGGTTTAGCTCACCATGTACCTTATCTGTCAATTAGGACTACTGCCAATGAGTAACAGGCTACATATAAGGAGTTTCCAGTCCTTATCGCTACTGACTGTTATAAGTTATGTTATTGTGTTATAGATTAGATTCTATGACCAATCGGGCTATCATAGTGGGTGAAGAAGGAGGGGATAACTTTAATCCCTAGGAGAGCACGTCAAGTACAGGGGACGGGGTTGAGAGACAGCCAAGACAAGAGGAATGGGGGGACCTAGTGAGAGGGCACCTCGAGTTGACAGAGCCAATGCTTCAATAGTTAATTCAATAACAACTCAGTTTGCTCAGTTCCTTCAATATTTATCGGCACAGGGTCAGACTTTACCTGTTACTCCAGCACCACCCCCGCCAGAACAAAGGGAGGAGTATAAATTAGATTTTATGAAGTTGAGGTCATATGGGGCTACTGATTTTGTTGGTACAACGGATCTGTATGAAGCTGAGATGTGGTTAGAAAAGACATAGAGAGTTTTACGCCAACTGAAGTGCCCCGAGACGGCTAAGTTTGAGTATACTATTTCCTTGTTACAGGAGGATGCATACGAATGGTGGAAGACCATTCCGTAGAGCATGGCAGACCCTCCGGTACTGACATGGGATGACTTTCAAAGGGAATTTCGTCAGAAATATGTGCCTACAGCATATACTGATCAGAAGTTGAATGAGTTCTTCAACTTGACATAGGGGGATATGTCGGTTGCAGATTATGAGAGGGAGTTCACCCGGTTAGCCTACTATGCAACCAACATTCTAACTTCGGGTCGTGAGAGATGTAAGAGATTTAAATAGGGTTTGAATTTCCGGATCTGAGCATTAGTTTAGGGTTTTAACTATACAAATTTCTCGGCATTGATGGCTAACACCTTGAACCAAGAGCGAATGATACAAGAGGAGAATGCCCATTCAGAGTCATCGAGGAGACCCTTCAGAGGCTTGAGTTCTTCAACGGGGTACATAAGAGGGGTAAGTTTTGAGGTTCCTTTTCCCCACGACCAGGAGGTGTTAGACCCTTGCCACCCCGGCAGGCATAGAGTGGGCGCTCCTCAGTGCACAGTGGTAGTTCAGGTATGGGACCAGGTTCATGTCGCACTTATGGCCGAGTACATCATGGGGCTTGTCGGATGGGTACTGACTTATGTTATCATTGCAGTAAAGCCAGTCACTATGCTAGAGAGTGTCTTGCACGATATGATATGCCTGTGCATACCGCGCCAGAAGGGAGATCTTATCAACAGGGTCCGATAGCTCGACCTAGTATCGAGAGTTTCCAGGGTTCCGAGAGAGGTAGAGGCAGAGGGAGAAGTCATGAGGGAGGAGGCCATGGCACCAGTCAGGGGTCTGTGAATCAGATTGTTGGGGCTCCAACTAGAGTGTATAATTTAGTGCAATGGGATGATCAGCGTGCCTCAGATGTAGTCTTCTATTTTTACATTTATGTGTCATTGTAAAGAACTATATACATCTAAACATTTTTCCATTTTCTTTCTTTTAGTACATTAAATAATTCATAAAATATCAAATATATAAGCAATTAAATATCAGGATAGAAAAACTATCATATATTAAAAAACCATACATATTCATCTTTCTTTTTTTCTTGTAGAGCTTTTAAATCTAATAGTGTGAGAAGTATACAAAATACATCATGCCTTTGTTCCTTTATTATAATGTAACTACAAGAGTAACAATCATATTAGTATTACATTCATAAATATGATCCTAACTAAATAACAATTTAACTCACCTCATTATTCTTATTGAATCCAAAATTTACAAGTCATTTCCATTACATGATTTATTTAACTCTAAAAGAGTTACTTCTACAACTTGTGCTTCAATGCGATTGGGCAAGAGGTATTTGTATTTCAATTCATGTTCATATGTTTTCCACTTGTTATAAATTGAATTTAATACCCTTAATTTTTAATTTTATGGTATCAAAAATTTTAACTATAAAATAAACATAAACTTAAACAAAGTAATAACTCATAAACAATATTTGTAATTAATAACATTAACAATCAACTATTGACTAATAAGCTTCCATAATAAAAATATATTTAATTATTACATTTATTGTACTTAAAGTCTCTTCTTAATTAAATTAAAGATTTCACTCCAATCAAATTTATTAATTGGAAATAATTCATCTTTACATGTAAGAGTCCACAACCAGCATTCAAGTATTCCTCCACCTTTCTTAATTAACTAACCAAAATCATTAAAATGCACATTGATTTTATGATCGATTGGTAAGATCCATATGTCCTAACATGAGTCATACCTCATTTCTTGCAAATGTTCCTTTTATCATTTGGAAAAAGTCATAACAATTGTAAAGAGTTTAGGGTGCATGATAATAACATTTAAGAGTTACAATAATCGTTAAAAAAATTATACAATCGATATAAAAGTTAAAGATGTAACTTCTGATATACAACTCATCATGACATGCTTCATTCATAAGATCCTTATATTTTACTTCATTATCTATATCTACAAGTGATTATACCTCATGGTTGTTGAGTACATAAAGATTGATATCTAACTTATGATGGTGGTGAATGCTTATCTAAAGAAATGTCATTGTAATTTAATTATACTCTTAAATTTAATGATGACTCATGATTAAAATGTTAATATGCCTCTATAAGTGATTGGTGGTTAGTAGTTGGAATTAGATTATTACTTTATTGATGATTATATAAGTGATTGCTTGTTAGAATTTGATCATAGTTATATAAGTGATTAGTAATTCAAATCAAGTTATTACTATCTCGATGAATTTCCATCAGAATTTGATTGTTCTTAACTTGATGAATGATGTTCATCCTTGAATAGATTAAAACATAGTGAAGCTGATTTTTCCTTTTGCATTCTTACACTTTTAACATTCTTCCATCAATCCAAGAGTAATAAAAAATAACTGTTAAGGCTTGTTTCATCATTCTGTCTTATGTTCTCTTGATTTTGAAACTTATAGCTACTTTATCTTATATAATATTGTTTCCCTTTTTGCGAGTCAAAGTTGAAAGTTGAATTGATTTTAAATGCTTGGATATCCTAATTTTATTAATTATTGAAATAAGAAATGAAATAAACTATCAATAAGAAATAAAATATGTTTATTTATTTGCTTATTTCTAAACAAAGCATTAATATTAACTAAAGATTTTATCATCAATTTGCTATAAGCTTTTAAAAGACCAAGAATTACAATTGAATAAAAGCTTGTTGCTAAAAATGATTGCCAACCTATCCTTTCTAATTTTTGATTTTGAAATGGGAAAAAAGAAACTGAAATTAAAAAGATAAAGATTATTAATCATCTATGTGTATTAGCTCATAAATCATGTTATACACCATGGTAAAGATGTGAAATACTGACTTTGGTTTGTTATGTTGCAATATTTATGAGTGTAACAATTCATACAAGTAAATATTATCCAAAATTTTCTTTAACTAATGGAAATGACTTAAGTTGAAAACATGTGGAGAAATCTAGAAATAGTTCATTATAGTTATAATTACTTAAACATTTAAGGTTTGATAAAAAGCAGATGCAACACTACCAAACCTATCACTAATTTAAAAATGAAATACTTAATGTTCAATTTTCCCTCTTATGTAGAATTTAAGAATTAGATCAATAACAACAAACAAATAATAAAAGTATGTACGATCCAACATTAATCAATCATCACAATTAACATATGAAATAATAATCAAACTATCATAACCGATATATTCATATTTTACATATATGAACTCATTTCATGTATTACAAACTCAAATAGTCACGCTTGCATCTCAATGTATTCAAACTTCCATTTAAAGTGTAATTAACATTGTATTATCGATCATAGGTTGTAACACAAGCAATGCATATCTCATTATATCTATCATGATTTCCTTTGGCCTTACTCATCTCTTCACCCCCTCACACTAGTATATACTCTCATTTTTAACCCCTATACTCCTAAATATAATTATCATTACCATCATATACAATCATATACTTAGTAAGGCACACTCCATCCTACTAGAATCATTGATAAAGAATTAATACATCTTGACTCATAATCATTTGGTATAGAATAGTCCATCCTACCACATCTCAATCATCATACTCATCATAACATCTCTCTTTATTCCTCTACATACATGATTTGATGCATGAAAAAATAAATATTGGTAGCATGATGCATGATCATATCAATTTTATATCACATCTCAATCATATTAATTCATAAATAATCATAAATCATATCAAATAGAGGATTACATTAACATACTATTTTACATTAGAATTAAGTGTCATTACATTCCATATAGGGGATATAATTCTAAGGGATTCAATTTTTCCTTTTTTTACCATTATAAACAATTAAATCCTTAACACAAACATACTTTATGTTAATTATTATCACTTTATGGCTATTTTGCTCTTGTATATATTATCACAATGTTTACATTAACATTATTGTAAACGCTTATATCTCATTTAAATGATGAATTCTCAATGATAGATCTTGGGTGCCTTAATTATTTCCTTGGTATTATTAATACTTTTAATACACATGGGAGCTTCTTATCATAACATAAATATGCCATGGATATTCTACATCATGCTAATATGCTTGATGCTAAGCTTATTTCATCTCCTACCACTTATTAACTACATTTTGGTTTTGATGCTCCCTTTTATTATCTGACTTTATATCAAAGTATGGTGAGTTCTCTTTAATATATTACTTTTACCTAGGTAGAGTTATCTTATTCGATTAGTTAGGTTTGCTAGTATATGCATAATCTACATGATTCTCATTGTGTAGTTATGAAAAGAATTCTTTGGTTTATTAAAAGAACTATTACATATGGCCTTTAGCTCTATGGTGGTCCCCTGACTAGTTTTGTTACCTACAATGATGTAGATTAGGGTAGTTATTTACTGACTTACTAATCAACTACTAGATATTACATATTCATGGGCCATTTCTTAGACTCCAAGAAACAACATGCTTTCTCCCATAGTAGTGTAGAATTTGAGTATAGTGCCTTAACTCTTACTATTGTTGAATTGTGTTGGTTACATTCTCTAATGTTTGAACTTGCTCTTCCTATTCGGTTACCCATTAAGTTACATTATGATTGGTTTTGGTGTGTCATATTTCTGTTGACCATGAGTTCGTTGATGTTTTCACAAAAAGCACCACAGGTTCCCAGTTTCTTCAGATGCTATCCAATCTTTACGCCATTCCTGTTACTAAGATTATTAAGGGATGATACAGATAACTATTTGTTCTTGGATTAGGTTGTTACTAGTTAGTTTATATGCTTATCACATCTTATTCTTATGTTGCTTTGTGTATATCTTTGTGTTTGTATACTTGTGTAATTCATTCACTAAATTAATTAATTAAGATTTTTCATGAACAACATATTAATATTTTATATTTATGAACAATATTATGATGTGGTGATGATGATAAATACTTATAATTCAATTATCTTATGTTTTATTTTTTTAACACCTATTATGCAATAATTTTGTTTATATTTATGTATAACACTTAAATTTTTTTATCAATATAAAATCTTATAATTATAATTATTTTTGAAAATTTTACTTGGTCATGATTTTTATTTGGTTAAACTATATCCAAGCCCCTAAACCTAATGTGTTTTTGGAATTAGACCCCTAAACTTTCGTTTTTGAATTTGTAACACCTTTAACTTTAGAAAAAATTATTTATGAAAACTTATTTAATTGACCTAAAGGACGTGTAAGTCATGTCTTATGAAAATTGTGTGAATTGAAAATATCAAGAAAAAATATGAAAAAAAATACAAATAATCAAAACTCATCGTTTTGATCAATGGAGAGCAAATGAAAAGTGAAAGTAAATTAGGACAAAAAAGGAAAAAAACAAGTATAATCTGTAAATCCATAATTCTCTTTAAATAACATTATTTGTCATTCTTCTTTTCTTACCTAACGTAATCCCAAATCTATAATTTTTGATAAACATTATTATCATTCTTTTAAATGTCATTATCCTGTTTTTAAATATCATTATTATTCTACTATCATCCTTTGAAAAGGTATGCCACTATATATAACATACTTAAATAGTAGAATAAAGTATGAGATATACATACATTTGTTTATTATTTATGCATATGAGATTCTTATTTAACTTGTCTTTATTATTATGGTCCCAATTATTTTTATTATTTATTCATTATGGTGCTTCTATAATGGAACTTTGAACCTATATTGTCTATAATATTTTATTTGTTTATTTCATTATTAAAATGAAAAAGTAAGTCACCTTGAATAAGAAATTTCTTATACATGAATTTTTTTTATTTCACTCTTGTTTTATATGATATGTATTTTATGAATTTTAATTATTTAATTTAATATTTATTTATCTTTAAATATTAAAATGGTTGTGTTATGTTCTTATTTATTTATTACAGATGGAAGATTCAGTGTTTATTACTTTACAGTATTTTCATGGTGGTAGTTTTGTTAAAACTAATAAAAAAAGTGATTATGTTAATGGAGTGCGTGAGTGTGTAGATAATGCCCTTGATATAAATGAAATGTCTTATCCTACTTCTAATGTACTATGTGAAAGAGTTAGGGTATAATGATAATACAATAATTTATTATAAATGTGGGCTTAATGGAGAATTTATCTTATTATATGATGACAAAGGTGTTATGAATTTATGTAAGAACATGCTAAGTGGTAGCAAGCTAGAAATTTTTATTAATAGTATGGTTGTTAAAAGAGGGGAAAGTAATGTCATGAATGATGTAGGGATGAGTTTTGATTAAAATAAACATAGATTTGCTAGTAAAGTATATAAGAAAGTAAAAAGGAAAAAGAAGGCAAATGAAAAAGTTGATAGGGTTAATAATTATGAGTTGGTGGATAATGAAATAGCTCATAACACATTTGATGAGTTCTTATTACCAATTACTATGCTCATTGATAATGAAGATGAAGAACTCTAAGGAGCATGGGATAAGGTAAGATTCTATAAGAAGAGAATTAGGAAAAGTAAGAAGGTAGAGGGTGGAAAAACTGATGGGGTGATATGAGTGATGAAGTTAACAATTTAGCAACACATGATAATGTAGTAGCATAATTATCTTGTCACACCTTTTGTTGTGTAACATGCTCCCATAGCATGATTACCAACTCTCTATTCTAGAAAATTGATAATCATCCTACAAGGGATTTCATTACTTAACTTGTTAAAACGTAATATAAATTTATTATTATTATTATTATTATTATTATTATTATTATTATTATTATTATTATTATTATTATTATTTAAAACGTGCATAACGATCCACCATCTATAATCATTTCATCAACCTGTTAATTTACTATCAGACATGCATTATTTATATCCACATTTTTTTAAACATTATTTGCATTCATACATTACCTTATTTATTTATGGATCGTTATGTTGATTTAGTAAATCACACACATCTATTTATATATTATACTATCATTACTCTCACTGCCATTACTATTATTACTGCCTTTACTTGCCAAAATATCCAAATATTGAGTAGTAACACGAATATCACAGAATAAAGATTTGCTTTAAAGTCCGAGTCCTTTACCAAATTCACTATCTATGGACCAGCTGCTGATACCACTAAATCTCATGCTCCCTGGTGTCACCAGTACCTGTATTCATCAATTAACAAATGCTAAGTATAAAACTCAGTGGTGCTAGTAAAATAAATAAACAGAAATAACATAGCAATCACATATTATAATAACAACAAAGGAACTATTATTTCAACATAATCATAATGTATCAGCATAAATCCCAATCATCAATAACATATGCCACTAGTTGAATGTCATAATCACCATTTACCAACCTTTGTTGTTTACCTGTAAATCTCATTTCAGTACCAGTATTTAATCACAACCATTTATACATGTCTTTGTACCATTATCATTATTTATTCTCAATCATTCTTAGTATCATCATCATCACAGTATAACATTCCGCAACATTTTATTTTTTTCATCAATATATATGAAATGTGATGACTTATGCCATTGAGAATGCAATTTATGAATTGCACTCCTTTTTTTTTCCTTTCCTATTTTCATTTCATTTGCCCTTTTTCATTCTGGGGCCTTTTCATATGTGCACATTGTATTGGGTCTTTCATTTCATTTCATTTCATTTTATTTCTGTGGTTCAACATATTGGAACCCATTTCATATTCATTTCTTTCCTCTTCATTTATTTTATTTTCATTTCATTTTCCTTTCCGTTCAATTCTTGTATGTATTCATTTCATAGCCCAATACATTTCCATTTAACCTTTCCTCACTTTCACTTATTTCCCTCCTTCCTTATTTCTCCATGTTATGTCATGCCATGTATCATATGATAATGCAATGATGCTTATGAAATGATAAATGAATGTAACGAAATGTTACAGATAAACATTTAATGCCATTGCATTATACCATAAACAGTGTCCCTTTTTTATCAATTTAATTATCAAGGAAACACTAACTCAACTAGCATAAACACACTAGCACAAACCTGCAATTCTTTTCCTTTTGTCTAAATTTTCTGATGGTATGCGTTGATTATCTTCTGAACTACCTAAATCACAATTCAATATTCATCTTTAATTAATAAATTGAATTCCATCATTAATCATCCATAATTCACACTTTGCAATCATATTCCACTGTAAAATAATCATTTATGTGTACTAATTCAATTCACTTACTATAGCATATTATTAATTAGGAAATCATATTAGCATTTACAATTATATCAGTATTCATATTAGCTATATTAGCTATCATGTAATATAACCAAATTATAACATATATGATATCAAACTGATATAATCTTCATACTATTGAAAAATTATATTCATTAAACTTTCCATCATTATGTTATAAGTATAAGACTCCTTACATTAAAATAAACATTACTTATATTAATCTATAATCTTATATAAACTATTTTCTTACCTTTTTCCTTATTTAGAAATTATATTAACATATCATCTTCTAACTTCTTATAACATCCCCCTGTCGCACCCTAATTTTGGACTGGCTTGACTCGGATCGAATCCGGGATGATCCAGGACCATTTCGGGTTGGTCTTGGGCCACCCCGGGTTGATTCGGATCGTTCCAGACCGTTCTGGGTTAATTCTGGCCCATTTTGGGGCGTCACACACCGCATATGTTCTGGACCCACCGCATATGTACAAACATACGCGATCGCGTATGTTTGTGACAC
>CANYBF011296098.1:0-10064 GCA_948192965.1 Dalechampia spathulata | reverse complement strand
ATCACTCAAGTTATAAAAACTTATTTCATCAAAAAAATGTATTTAATAAAATATAAAAACACAAAATAAAAATATAAGATATATATATATATATATATATATATATATATATATATATATATATATATATATAACCATATTTCACCAGTTAATTAAATAATTTTTAAAATAAAAAATTAAATAAAAGTAAAAATTTATTAAAAATAAAACTTTAAAATTTAGATCTAAAGATCAACTAATTATTTATTTCATTTTTCATTGATTTTTAAACTAATTGTTTTCACATACCTATTGTTTTGATTGGATTTATTTTTTAAGGCTAAATAGATTTATAAATGAATCAAATTTGATTAAATTTTAATTTATTTAAACTCAATTTATTAATAATTGAAGAGTTTGAGTGAAATTTTTCAAATTTTTTTATGTATTGCAAACTTAAAAGGAGTTTAATTGAACTTAATAAATATAAATTATAAAATAAATTATTTATTTTTTAATTAAAAAATAAAAAATTATTATTATATGTATTATATTTCATAAATATTTATTATTTTATATTAGTAATTAAATTTAAAAAAATATTTGTATATATTTATATGATTATATATCTGAAAATTGTATATCTAAAATTAAATTATCTCTACAATTAACAATTGGTTCATAAATTTCTCATTAACAGCCTAAATAACATGAATATTATATAATTTTAATTCAATTCATTTATTAAATAAACTTGAATATTCGGATCGATATGCTCCTTCATGTAAATTTTATAAGTAAAATTAAATGAGATACGATTATTAAAGGACTGAATTCTTTATAATTTTGAAACTTTATAATCTCTATAAAAACATTGGGTACTTGATTATTAAGTTGAGCGTTTGGTACTTTTTAATCCTAAAACCTCTCCACAGATAAACCCTAAAAAAGAATAAAAAATAAAAACTGACCCTAGAAATCAAAGAAACTGATATTTGAACTTGAAAATAATTTGGCTCTGCTTTTATTGTCGCTGTTCTTTTGCAATTGATCAGCCCCTATAGCTCGGCTTTGTTTTCCGATTAAAGAGATTCGCCACTTCCAAGTCAATTGCGATTATAACGCTTGGTGACGGCGGTGGGATTGTTCTCTGCAATTTTGTTGTTAGGAAAAAGTTATGTTCTTGATTTGGGGCTTTTTCGGTGTATAAATCAGAGCACTATAATGATTTTCTATACCCATTTCTGCAAATTGTTTCACCATCTGAAATGTGTTCATAAAACTTCACTAGCACAATTAATCTTCCACATTCGGAAGAATACATCTTCATCATTGTTATTATCTTCTACTAGATGCATTTCAAGTATCGCAGGTGATAATGAGAAGTCGTTTATAGTGTCTTACCTGATTAACAATTGTGGGCTATCTCCAAATTCTGCTCTTTCGACTTCTAAGTATCTCTATTTTAAAACCCTTGTTAAGCCAGACTCGGTCCTTTCTTTTCTTAGAAGCCATGGGTTTTCAGAATCCCATATCAGGAAAATTATCTCCAACCATCCAAGGCTGCTTGCATCAAATCCTAATAAAAACATTTTGCCCAAGATTCTATTTTTTCATTTGAAAGGATTTTCAACTTCTGACATTGGCAAAATGTTATCTTTATGGCCTGAGATTATGCATTCTAGTTTGGAAAAGCAATTAATCCCTGCTTATAATGTTATACAAAGTTTACTTCCATCTCATGAGAAAGTTGTTGGTGCCATAAAACGATTTCCACGGATGATGCGTTCTTCTTCTCAAGATCATCTTGCACGGAATATGAAAATGTTGAAAGATATTGGGTTGCCTCAATCAAATATAGTTTGGCTACTTTCATGTCATCCTGAAGTGTTAACGGTAAACTTTGATCAGTTGGCTAAGATTATAGAAATAAAGAATATGAGAATTAAACCTTCTGTTGTAACCTTTGTTATTGCAATGACAGTGAAGAATTCTTTGAGCAAATCAACATGGGAAAGGAAATTTGACACTAATCGGAACTGGGGTTTATACCAGGAAGAGATTGTTGTGGCCTTTGAGAAGTATCCATGGGTTGTGTCGGCATCCGAGAAGAAGATAATGGAAATGATGGACTATTATGTCAATCAAATGGGGTGGACTTCGCCACTTGTTGTACAGCATCCGATAATGATCACATTTAGCTTGGAGATGTTCTGTCATATAGGTTTTGCTTTCCAAAGGTCTTACCAAATGGACTAGCATAGGAACACTGTTAAAGGTTTCTGAAAAGTTATTCTTGCAGAAGGTTGTGACACTTTGTGCAGAAGAAGCTCCTCAACTATTGAATTTATATCAAGAAAAGTTGAATATTGCTAAATTTTAGGGAAAGTGGACACGGTTGAAGCCATTTCTTGTGATTTAAAGAAATGAATTAACATTGTAATGTCTAAAACTTATGTAGAAGATTCTCCATTAGAAATGGATTATGAAGTAGAAATAGTATCAGAAAAGATGGTAAGCAATTAAGAGGAGGAGAAGCAATGGTTCTAGTGCAAAAAAGAGACTTTTCTGGTATTGGTTAGATTATGATGATTGGGAACGCTGAAGTATGAATAATCTTGGATTGTGATAAGCTTTTTTGTACGTTCTTCCTTTTGGTTATAAAATTCAATGTTTTAATTAATAGCCTTTATGGCTCAATTTGATCTTAGAAAGATTCGGTAAAAAAAGATTTAGAGAATTTTAGTATATATTATTTTGCTTGTATGATGGTTACATATATATTGCCTAATGAAAATTATAGTATATGTACATGTCACTAACCACTATACCATTTTGTTATGTACAATACAAAAATGTTGAGCTGTCCTAACCACTATCCATCTACCTATTATTATTTTGGTATGACCCGAATATTAAAGGATTGACCGTATTCTAGAATAATCTTTACCACATCACTCTTTTTGATAAATGAAAAACCCATAAGCATTGTCTAAGTGAACGATTGAACTCTTTCATCTACTCTTGGTTCCATATTTGATAAAACTTTCTCTATAACCATTCCAATTCTCATAAAACTTCTTCATTAACCATTCCAAATCTCTACGAACTCCCCCCTCAAGATGGAGAAGCGACAAAATCTACAAGTTCCATCTTAAGTAGATGGTGATGAAAGAGAGATGTGTTTAATATCTTTGTAAATAGATAAATGAGCTAGAAACAAGACGGTACATGAATCGTTGCGAGAGAACCTTGTTGAATATAATCACGAACCAAGTGACAGTTAATTTTCAGATGTTTGGTTCATTCATGAAAGATGGGATTTTGAGCAATGTATAAAGCAGCTTGGTTATTGCAATGTAAGGATGTGGATAAAGTGATAGGAAAGCTAAGATCTTTTAACATGTAAGTTAACCGCTTGATTTCACTCACCATACTCCCTATGCTTGTATACTCCACTTCGAAGAAAGAGTGAATAACTATAGATTGTTTCTTTACTTTCCAGGAGACTAGAGTAGGATCGAGAAATATATAATAACCAGTGGTAGATCTTCGGGAAAAAGGGCAAGATGCCCAATTAGAGTCATAAAAGGCACACAGTTTCATATCACATAATGAAGGATAAAGAATTCACTTCTTTAAAGTACCATTGAGGTATCTCATTACTTGGATCACTGCTTACCAATGAGCTTCTCTTAGTTGTTACATGAATTAGCTGAGATGTTGGGTTGACTAGGAGATATTCGATCGAGTAATTCTAAATTAGAGTAATTTTTTAATGAGACTGTGATATTTATCTGGTTGTAAAATTAGATGTTGGGTTAACTGTTGATTGAGTGAAACCGTAGTTAATTAGGGATTGTGTGATTTCCTTATTCCATTATCTTCTAGCTTATTTCAGACTGTAGAGGCTTCTATTTAATTTACATACTTCACCATGTTTAGCTTTTATATACCCCTCTAATGGCTGTAAATAAACTTCCTCTTCTAGATGACCATGCAAGTATGCATTATTGATATCCAATTAATTTTTGAATCTACCAACCTGATGCAACTGCACTAATTAAAAAAACTCTAACTGTAGCATGCTTGGTTACTAATGAAAAACTATAATTATAATCCATATCGGCCTGTTGATTAAAACCTCTTGCCACCAACCAAGCTTTATCCTTATCAATGCTACCGTCTAAATTATATCTGATCCTGTACACCCACTTAGACATTATGACCTTTTTTCCCTTAGGCAATTGAACTAACTCTCATGTATTATTATATTCAAGGGCCTGAATTTCATACTGTATCACATTTACCCACTTACTATCATCATTTGCTCTATAATATGAATTTGGTTCATGGATTGCATATACTTTTACCATAAAATATATGTGTTATAAATCTAGTGATCATGTGCTAAAAGTGTCAAAAAGTAAACAACTAGATGTACTATTATTAATATGAGTAACAAAATCCTTTAACCATACTAGTTGAGTGGTTTGTCTACAGCTTCATCTCAAATTTTGACTCTGTACAGGAATATTTTTAAGTAACTCAGTTGTGGTAGTTAATGAAAAAGAGTAACAATTTATAGCGGTTTCAAGTAAGAGGTCTTGACTATGAATATTTTGTAAGACTATATCTGACTTAGTGTGTCCTTGAGCATATAGAAAAATGTTTTCATGAAAAATTATGTCTCATGATATTATGATCTTTTATGAATGCATGTCATACACCTATATGCCTTATGATTTGATGCATACCCCAAAAATATGCATTTCAAAGCACGTGCATCAAATTTATGTTTTGAAGGTTAAACATTTATGGTGAAGCATAAACACCTAAAAACCTTAAGGAATTCCTAGTTTGGTCTTTTATAAAAGATTTTTTCATATGGTGACTCCCATTATAGAACTTTGGTAGGTATACGATTGATTAGGTATGTAGCTATAAGTAAACTCTCTCCCTAAAATTTCTATGGCATATGTGAGGTAAACATGATAGATCTGATAACTTGTAAAAGATGTTTATTTTTTTATACAATGTTATTTTTTGATGCATGATGCCATGATCCTATAAAAAATCTAAAAATAATTTGTTCACAAATTCAGTTCCATTGCCAGTACGAACTACTTTAATGTTCTTTTCAAATTATGTATATATCATAGCATAAAAACATTTAAAAACATGCAAAACTTTTGACTTATTAATGAGTAAATAGGTCTAAGTAACATATATGAAGTCATCTACTATGGTTAACATGTCTTTTGCATTTATGATTGATGCTCATGATTTGGTCCCTATAGATCCATATGAAAGATTTCAAAAGTTGATTCTGTTATGATTTTTGAAACAGGAAATTTTAAATAGGATTATTTAGCCAAGGGACATACCTTGCACACATACTTTAAATTATTTTTGTTTTCCATAGTATGGATATATGTTTATTTATTATGTGAAGGATGACTCAATCAAAAATGCCACAACTGAAAAGAATTAGGCTTAAGAGAAGAATTGATTTCATTAGACTAAGCATAAGCTTGTACATTTTATGTTGAAGGGATAACATGGTAATGATTCCTAGTTGCTCTTATTAAATAAAGCCCATCTTGTTCTTTTCTTTTTACCATAGTTTGCCTAGTTATACTGTTATAAAAATAATAACTATTAGTAGTAAAAATTACAATATATTTCTTTTATTTAAGCAGGGTACTGACAAACAGCAAATTATGATTGAAAAAAGGAGTATATAAGACATTCTACAATTTGAGATTCGGTTTTAAATCTATATTGTTATGGGTGGGGCTTTTTCTATGACCTAGAGTGAGGCTTGTGACATACGGACTAGGGGGCCCACTTAGAGTGAAAGCATAATCTTCTCAAGGGACCACCTTAAGGAATAAGATAGACTCAAAAGAGACGTAAGATGAAGTCGTTATGGGATGGTTTCGGATTTGGTTCAACCAACCCACAACATGAGTGCTAAGTTAAACCCTTCAGAGATGGGTTTTGGTGGTGAATATCTATTCCCTCAAAGTTTTAAGTTCCATTTTACTATTTTAATTGAGTTAACTATCTTAAGTAGGTAAGCATTCATAAGCATGAAATAAATACATAATGAAATGTAGCCTTGCAACAATCATAGTAGATATAGCATGATAAATATAATATAGCAACCATGACATGGCATCATGATTTAGAAATCATAGGGAATGAAACATGGCATATGCATGGCACGTGAGAAATGATATAACATAGGTATGACATGTAAAAGATGACATGGTATAGTCATGACATGTGAGGTGACATGGTATAGGCATGACATATGAAAGATGACATGATATATGCATGGGATGTAAAAGATGACATAGCATAGGCATAACATGTGAAAGATGACAGGACATAAGCATGACGTATGAAAGATAACATGAATATTTTTAACTAGAAAAGCTAAATCATGGTTCCTTAATTAGAGCAAAAGCAAACTAAATATTGATTAATAGACATTTACTAAGGCTCTCAGTGTCTGTTTCTATAAACATAGCGAAGATAACATTGTGGAGGACTTTTAGAAACTAAGATAGGAAGGCAGGGTGATAGATTACCAAGATCAATTTGAAGCCTTGAAACTGAAAATGGATAATTATATCTTGAACATACTAAAGCTTATTACATATGTAGCTTCATTGGTGGCTTAAAGGAAGAAATTAAACCAATAGTTAAAATGTTCAAACCCATTGACTTATACACAGTCATTGAGAATGCTAAATTACAAGAGCTCCATTTAGATACCCATTCATAACAGGCTAAATCTCTCTGCAAATAACCTAGCTCACACCTTCCCTTTATAACTAATAAATCATTGCCCACCATACATCGTTACTCACCTCCACCCATTAAAACTTCATTGCAACTTTTAGAACAACCAAAGACACTTTTTCCCAGACTTATAAAAAACATTTTCCTCCTCAACTTTGTACTTTAGGATTATGCTTCAAATATGGTGATAAGTTTTTTCCTAGGCATGTTTGTAACCTAAAGATTGTCCTCACCCTTCAAGGCATTGAGACTGAAGATTTGACTACCTCAATTGAAGATGATGAGGGCCAATCATTGACTGGTGAAGAGGATGAAGGTGTTGAGTTAGTCAGCCTCGCAATGTATGCCTTGAAAGGTAGTAAGGTTGATAACACCATTAAACTCCAAGGGAAACTACATCAAAAATCGATTCTCATACTTATAGACTCAGGTCGCACCTACAGTTTTCTTAACACCACTTTGGCCACCACTTTGAAAATTCCTATTTTTTAATCTCCTCCAATTCTAGTTGAAGTGGTAGACAGTAGAAAATTACATGTTAATTATAAGTGCTCCAGCTGTGTTTGGTACATGCAAGGTACTAAATTCAAACTTGACTTACACCTGTTAGAATTGGGAGATTATGAAATAATTTTAAGAGTTAATTGGATAAGGGCTCATTCTTTGAATACATTTGATTTTGAGAGTAACAAATTAGCCATTAAAAGAGTTAGCAAGGTGATCAAATTAACAAGCATGGTTGGACAGTCTTCTCTACGTATGTTATCGGTAAAGGAACTAACTAGGTTGGTCCATACGGGCTGGCATTCATGTTTCATTCCAGCCAACCATAGCCAAGTACTTGATTGTTTTTCAATCTATTACACAATTACCTCTTTAGCAAAGCCATAACCATACCATACCCATAACTATTGAATAGAGGAAGCTTATTATTTTAAAGCTTATAAGCATGGTACTTATAAGTTTATTTAACCAATTATTTTACCATATTACTTCTATATACTTATAAAATTATATTATTTGTCCTTATTTTGAATTTATATATCGGAAGGTCATAAAATAATAAAATTTTTTAAAAATTAATTTAATATTTAAATATAAAAATACTCATCTTATTATAAAGGTAAACTTTTCATATGAATTAAATTATAATAGTTATAGTAAAAAAAATTAATATACATTAATATTTTGATAATAAATATATTTTAATAAAATATTAAATTATAAAAATATTCATCCAATAATAAAACTGAATTTGTAATATAAATTAAACATATTTCAATAGTTTCATAAAAAAATAAAGTAACATAAATCAATATTTTAATAAAATAATTATTTATCCTTTTTAGTTATTTTAATAATAAATCTATTTATAAGCTAGTTTTAATAATAATATATTTGTTTATCAATTACTTAAAAAAATTTTAACAAATGTTTAATTGATTCAAATTTTTAATGTTTATAAGGTCAAATTAACTTATAAGCATTTAATGCTTATAAGCTAATTTTTATCAACTAAGCCAAACAACCCCTAAGTATACATCGGTTAGATTTTAATTTATAACAACTAATTTTTATCTAAGAATTCTATTTAAAATCAAACATAAATATAAATTATTGTTATCATCTCATAGTTTAATTTGTTAAAATTAATATTTATTATCATAATTTTATATAAAAAATCAACACATAAATAATTATTTTATTAAAAAATCTAAATTTATTAAAATAATTTTATTTTATTTTATTTTAATCATCTAATAATAATAATTTTAATTTATAACAACTAATTTTTATAATGAAATTATATATAGAAAAATATTATTTATAATTTCTTTCAAAAATATGAAGTTATTATTAAAGTTATAAAAATATCTCATATTTTTAATATATATTGTTAGACCCTAGGTTTTGAGTGTTGCATCACGTGTGAGTCAATTTAAGTTATTTGCAATTTTCTAAGTATTTTTGTATTTGGTACGGGCGTACCACTCTTGGTATGGACGTACCAACTGTTATATGTGAAGTGGTATGACCACACGGTTGGGCGTACCAAGTGTGTATTATTTCATTGGTTTTTGTACGGGCGTACCATTGGTTGGTACGGCCGTACGTTTGCTCGCAGGAATTTAGTTTGTCAGTAAGCTTGTTTTGGTACGGGCGTACCATTGGTTGGTACGACCGTACACGAGCTCGCAGGAATTTGGTTTGTCAGTAAACCTGTTGTGGTACGGGCGTACCATTGGTTGTACGGCCGTACACAAGCTCGCAGGAAAATCTGTTTGTCAGGAAACTTAGGTGGTACGGGCGTACTAATTGATGGTACGGGCGTACCACAGTTCCCTCGCATTTTCCAATGGCTAGTTTTGAATTCGTACAGGCCTACAAATACTATATGACCATACGCGTCTTAGAAATTAGGTTTTAAAGTCTGAAAAATGGCTAGTTTCTAATCAACAACTTTCATATCTTTTGAGCTAACAAAAATACATTCACAGAGCATTTGTTCTTGAGCTATTCTCATCAGTTTCAAGTAAGTTTTAAGCTTGTTTTCTCATTTGCTCTTTGTGTATTAGTGTAATCATTGTGGGGTTGGTGTGAGAAATAATCCTTTAGGGATTATTGTATTTGAGTTGTTTGTGAGGATTGAAATTGTAAAGGTTAGAGTGTAAACCTTGAAAACATTGGGGATTGGATTCATTGGTGAATCCTTTATTGTAATTGATTGAGTTTTTAGTGGAACCCTAAGTTGCAACTTAGGAGAAAGTGGACGTAGGCAAGAGTTAGCCGAACCACTATAAATCGCACGTGTTGTCAGCGCTTCCTGGGATTTCATTTGGTATCAGAGCATTTGGTGCTCATCTTTAGAAGAAGTAAAATTCTTGAGTGAAAGATCCTATGGTAACCGAAAGTCAATCCTACACAAAACCCCCCTACTTCGATGGAATCGATTATCCCTATTGGAAACATCGAATGGAAGTGTTTTTAGATAGCAATGGATGTGAGCTATTTGATATGTTGAGGAAAGAGTACTCATCACCTACAATTACAATTGAAGGAGTTGTCTCTCTTAAGGATAGAGACAATTGGACACTTGAAGAGAAGACTGCAAATTGCAACAATAAGAAAATGATGAACATGCTTTATTGTGCTATTAGCCGTGAAGAATATGGTCGGGTATCTCATTGTGCCACAGCTAGGCAAGTTTGGATTGCCTTAGAAACACATCATGAAGGAACCAACCAAGTTCGGAACAAGAAAATTCAATTACT